>JANHFP010003020.1:155487-166518 GCA_032468135.1 Calamaria suluensis | reverse complement strand
TTCCGTGAAATTCGCTCAGTGTGTAGCGGAGCCCTCACACCAAGCGCCTCGTCCGCACACCACCCAAACCGGAACTCCCTGTCCTTTTTGTCTTTTAATTTGTCAGAGAGTTCTTTATGCAGCCATGCATGAAAATCTAGGTTCTGTGTAATGAAAAGAAATGCTCAAATATTTTGGAGCAATAAAAAACAAGTTCCCTACTAGGTCTTTTCAGTGGCACTGTAATCTAAGGCCTTTACTCTTTTAATACTAAACACAAAAATGGTTTTGCTCCATTACATTCCCATATATAAACTTTATATTTCTATGCACAAACTTTACTTAGCTAAAAATACACATTAACACAATTCAGCGAGATCCTGATTGACTTTATAGAGAACTTAGACTTAGATTTAGAATAACTTTATTGTCACTTTGAAGGTACACTAATTGATATAAATTAAAATAAAATTCCATTGAATACAGCTGTGAAAGGGTCACCACTTCCAATATACACTACATAAACCTGACTAAATAAATAAATAAATACAAAATTATGCACATACCCACATCTATTATATGACACGGAGAAACAACACAGTCTAGTTTGGATGTATACATGTACATGGCAAGAAAAATGAATCTTGCAAGTTTACCAGATGGGTGGCATAGGGAACAAAGCTGTTTCAGAATCTGTTAGTCCTCCTAGAATTTGGGTATGAAGAGTTGTCATATCCGATAATGAGAACTGTAGAGAAAGAAAAGTTTAATTCATCAATATTATTTAGTTTTGTGATATGACACTAACAGTCATAGGTCATTTTCCACATGATGGTGGGGATCATGGGTAATTTTTCCCCATGATGGATAGATATATTGTACCTTTATTTAAGCCAGGGGTCCCCAAATTTGGCTGGAGAATTCTAGGAGTTTAAGTCCACAAGTCTTAAAGCTGCCAGGTTTGGGGACCTCTGATTTAACCGATTATATTGAATTTCTGAATATGTACTCGCATAAATTAGCACTATAACTTGTAAATGTTTTTATATACTGTAACTTTTATAACTGCCCTATTTTTGGTTGCTATTCCTTTCATGCTTTTTTTTCCTTTGTTTGTTGGCAATCCAATACAGCTTCATTGGAACAGAAACAGCTCTTTTAAATAAGGATCACATCTAATATATTTGTACACTGAGAAAGTCCTGCTGCTGTCCTAAACATTCAGGATATAGCGAGCTGGGGATAAACATAGTCTACACATTCTTTCTATTTTAAACTAAATGTTCATATTTTCCAATGAAAATATGGAGGTGAACACACATATGTTTCCCGTCACCTTCATCTCACCTTTGTGCAATTCTGATATAATATGGCAGAATGATTGCTACTATTTAATTAAACAGAAATCTGGATTAACTCCAGCTGCAAACCTTGTAATCTGTCATAGTGTGTTTGGGGAAAGGGGGGTGTCCCCCCCGGCCCATATTTCATTTCAAGATGGAAATCTGTTCTCTCTCCAATTGATCTACATGCTGCAATATGGCTTCTTTGTCATTTCAATGACTTTTTCCAAGTCTTCTTTGGAATATCAGTTAAACTCTATCTTCAGCTTCCTTTGTATTTTTTTTTAGACATGAGAAAATACCCAGCCAATCATTTTAAAACATCAAACATTCAGCCAAGGTCTGTTATTCAACCCAATCATCCAGAGAAATTCTTATAATACAGTCCTCTTCATGCAGAATTAGGTCCCATTGAATTTGGTGCACATTATCTCCAGGGAAGAGAGATGAGGACTGTATAGTAAGTTATAAACATTCTGCTTCTATGCATGTTTATTGAGAAATAAACCCTGCCGAATTCAACTCCTATCAGATAAGTACGCATAGAATTGAGTTTATGTTTCAATTTACAATTCACAATCACTCAGAAAAAAATGGTGTAGGGTAATAATTCAGCCCCCTGTCTTTTTTCAAGGGCTTCTTAGAAAGAAATATTTGTATATACAAGGTACAGTAATTGTGAGATCTATGAATTCTTACCCAATTCAGTTGCCTTTGAACTGTGATTTTATTGAAACTCCTTACAAATTCTACTGCAAGAAACTTCCAGGAAAAATAATTTAAATGTTTGGGTTTAACACGATTTCAGGTTCCTTTCCAATTCTCATTTGCTAAAACAAACAAGTAATAAAAAGTGCTCTGTTCTTAGTGGATCTAAGCCAATATGGATTGATTATTCCCTCTGCTATCGCTGTCTCATTTGTTTCTTTGCAGACCAAAACATAGATGAAATCATTAAAGTATAGTAGAAAGATTCTTTGCTCCCAACCAAATATTTAATTTTAAATTAGCAGTTTTTCATGGGAAACTAGTGAACAGTAAATTATATTCTTTTAAGTGGGATATGCAACATCACAATTCCATTCAGTCATGCCAATCTCATTTCTGAAAAGCTCTATTCCATAATTTCTCCTTCATTTTCTAGTCTTCCCTTTTCTTCGGTCAATATCACAAAGCATGATGAAAACTGTCCTTTTCCCTTAAAAATCTCTCTGGATTTCTGCCATTCTGATTTACCACTTCCCCTATGTGCTAGCACCTCCCTCTTGCTAATGCATGGTACTTTTTCTTAATTCCCTCTAGACCATCCACACTCAGAGAATGAGTTTATGATCAGCAGGTGCAACATAAAATGATGATGGGTTAAGTACTGAAATTTCCACTATAGGCATTTCATTTTCAAGAGGGTTAGAAACACATTCAGACGCATTCAAACATCTGTTTATTTCTTTGTTCATCTTATATAGACATTGTCACATTCATGTACGTGTGTGTGTGTGCGTGTGTGTGTGTGTGTGTACATATATTCATGTGTCAGCCATGGGGAGACTGTTCAGTTGGGAAATTATTTCTCTCCCTAGACAAGAGATATTAAAAAAATTAATGTCATATGGGAAACAATTAAACCTTAAGTTTTGTTAAGCAGCAATGGATGTTTTTAAAGAAGGGGTTTCCCCCCAGTTTGGGAACAGCACAATTAAGGTAGTATATTAGTAAATAAGAGACAGCTAAATGTCCACATACAGAGATCCCCTGGGCCAAATGGAGACTTTTTACTGGCCACCAGTTCCCTACCTGCCTTCTAATTACTTCACACAACTAACTCTGAACATGTTTTTCAATGTAGTGAGCTGAAATGTGCAATTGTGAGTCATCAAATAGCAATAGCACTTAGACTTATATATTGCACCATAGTGCTTTAGAGCACTCTCTGAATGGTTTACAATGTCAGCATTCTGTCCCCAACAATCTGGATCCTCATTTTACTCATTGATCTCAGAAGGATAAAAAGTAAGTCAACTTTGAGCCTGTCAGATCAAACTCCTGGCAGCGGGCAGAATTACCCTGCACTGTTGCATTCTAACCACTGCACCACCATGGTTCTTGCTAGTTGTTAATAAATTTGTTAGTCAGCATGCAATTCTGTAAAGAGGTGGTAGATATGTTTCTTTAAAAATGACAAACCATCAGACGAATTCTGTTTGACAGTTGTAGCTAAAGGCCTGCATGAACAGTCTGTAGAATGGGCTTTTAGATGAACCCCTCTGCTACATTTCACAGACTGTGAGTGATTAGGTGTCCATATGATATGATGCTCTTATGGCTTCCTCTGTCATTTTAGGAAGAAAAAATAAGATGGCGGCGTTTTGTGTCATGATTGTGTGTTCTGAGAGACATTTCCCTGAAAGATCTTTGGTTAAAGAAAATAGATTACACCGAGAAGGGAACAGAGGAAGAGCTGTGGGTTACTTTTATATGCTTTTAAATTGACTGTAAAAGAGGGATATATATTTGAACCTTAGTTGCTTTGAACTTTCAGAAACTGAAAAATGAAGGATGAAAATGTAATTATAGTTGGATGGAAAATCCAGTTTACAAGCAGTAAAGGAGTAGACAAATTTCCCACTAAAAGCAGTAAACGGATTAATAAACTCTCCCAATTTCTTACAAAATAGATACCTTTAGTTTTATTGTCTTGAAGGATTAAGATTATCCAAACAAAAAAAGCATCCACGGAAGCATCAACAGCAGAAGACTCAAGGGCTCTCTAAACGAGCAGTGCTAAATAAGAAAAAAAGAACCTAAAACACCCTAGCTTAAAAAGATATTATTCCAACCAATTATGTAAATGACTGAAAATAGCTCTAATCAGTTATGACAATGATTACAAAATGGTGAATAATGAAAGTTTCAATTGTTCAAAATATTTTACATTATTTTATTGCATTCTTTTCATCCTAAATATTTTCATTTCAGCCTTTCAGTCAGCCTGAAGATATTTCTAACCACACTCCTAAATTAAGCTTGTTGTAGAAAACACACATTCACTACCTAGAGATATATTTTTTTATTGTTGTTTTCCCTTGTTATCCTAGCGATGTGGTTCTATACTTCTGAAATAGACGACAGAAATGAAGGACAGAATTAAAACTGGAAAGGGGATAAAGTACTCCTTGTGCTTAAATCCTGCAGATAAAATTTTATCAATGTTCCTGTTGTAAACTGACAAACAAGAGAGCTCAGTAAGGTCAAATTGTACATGCTTGAACTGACATGCCAATCTGCCAGCAGTCGTATGGTTCTCATATGGCACCACTCCGCAGATGCCAGGAAAATGTGAGAACTTTCTGGCTCATTTCATTTTATTTTTCTGAATACCATGTTTTCCTGTGTAATATATGTACATATGTGTGTGTATATCTATACACACACGCACATACAGAGAAAGAGAGATATAGAAAGATATGATAGCCTTTTTCTTATGTTATAGGCACATGAGGTTTTTTTTATTCTGACTTTAAAATGAACAATTCTTTTATCTGAAACAATGAGACATTTATAAAAGTGATCAAAATACACCCATGATCATATTTTGCTTGCACTGAGATTTGGAAACATCACAGGCAATTTATTATGTCTGTTTAAAGAGGGGGAGGAATCAAAACAAAACCCTGTTGACCCTCCAATAAGGATATTTAGAAATATCTGCCAGATTGAGAATTTATTAACATTTCAGGAACTGACCAATGTGTAGATGCAACACCACAGTTGTTACTTGCATCAACAAGTCAACAATGTCACAGCTCCATTTCACAGAACAACGTGATCCAATTGCATTTGTTAAATAGACCATAATGGTTTACTAAAGTTAAAACTCAAAATTCAGAAATTGTTAAAAA
Source organism: Calamaria suluensis (assembly GCA_032468135.1). Classification (NCBI taxonomy): domain Eukaryota; kingdom Metazoa; phylum Chordata; class Lepidosauria; order Squamata; family Calamariidae; genus Calamaria; species Calamaria suluensis. The sequence continues at coordinate 161,297 of JANHFP010003020.1, read as the reverse complement.
TATGTATTGCTACAGTTGATCAGCTAAAGAGCTGTTATAATCTTTTTGTGTCACATCCAATGCACTTCACATTTGTTTGCTTCCTTCTCTTTAAAGAATAAAAATAACATCTACATACATTATTATTTTTTTCAAAATAAGATTTAATCGTGTAACTAAGCAGGTGTTTTAGTATAATTACCATGTTGTCATTAAAGTTACCTTTTTATAAGGCAATTAAATAAAAGACTAAACAACCTGACACCTTTTTAACACCATAAGTGTTTAAATATTTGGACATTTTTTTCTAAGAAGATAACTGGCTTCCAGGGACACAATAAAGATTTTTTTCTGAGCCATTGTTACTGTACAATGTCTAGAAAAATTCTATGAAATATTCAAGTAGAATTGGTCCAAATATGTTTTTTAGAATATGAAGCTTGTATGTTTTGTAGATAGATGGCTCTTATATTCAGCCTTCTTGATTTTAAGCAGGTAGAAATGACCAGAATTCCCTTGCATTTATTGCCTGCTCAAAAAGAGTACCTAAAGGGTAGAATCTGTGTTTAAGTTTATATAACTTATTAAGCTAATATTTTGTACCTTTACTTTTCCTTCTACTTCTTTTTTGTTCTACTGAGATTAAGTTATTTTTCTAGATAATCTTGGATGTTGCCTCCTATTATGCCTTTGATTAATTTAAACATTGTAGGCAAGTATCATATTCACATCATTCATTACAGCTGCCAGGTCTTTGGGGAACATTACTTTCAATGTTTGCAGACTGTGTCTATCTACTTGTATTATACAATAAATAAAATAAAAATGTTTTTAAACAATTAATATTAATCATAGTACAGTAAGCCAGGTGTTCAGACTGAATTTGGCATTTGTGTCTACCTATCGAGTACTTACCAAGGATATGGGATAGGAAGATCTGGATGTCTGATGATGTTATAGATATAGTTGCAGGAAGGAAGCTGTCCCCAATAAAGCTGCCTTTTGCAATTGACTGATGGCATATTTGTCAATGCCATTGGTGTTCAAGTGGTGCTCCAGTTGCTTTGGGATTGCACCCAAGCAGCTATTACTATTGGTACTACACTTGCTTGCCTTCACCACAGTTGTTGTATTTCTAAATCATGCTCCATGTATTTGGTTATCTTCTACAATTCTTTCTCTTCTGTTCTACTGCCTCCAGACATCACTACATCCATTATCCAGACTTTTTTATCTTTCTTTTCAACAATTGTTAAGTCTTTATGTGGCAGGTGCCTGAATTCTAAAGTCCCAGAGCAATTTAACATCTTCATTTTCTATGACTTTCTCTATTTTATGGTACCGCCAGTTCTTGCTTGCAGGCAAATGATGTTTCTCATAGATCTCCCAATACAGATTGTTGCTACTTTGTCAGGCTGCTGCTTGTAGTCAACCTGGGTGATCTTCTTGTTACCAGCTTACCAGGGTGCTTCACTGTTTCTTCAGCTTCTTTGCATACGTGGCACAATGCTATCTCCTCAATTTTGGCTTTGTATGCATTTGTCCTTAAGGCTTGGCCTTGTGCAAGCCTTTTTCTGAGACTTAGTCTCAGTCCCTTTCTTCAACTTTTTTGCTCTTAGCCACTGCCAGATCTTGTTGTTGTTGTTGTTGTCCAAATCATTATCTGTAATACAAAGTGATACACTCTAATTCTCAAATCCAACATACTATCCTTTTTTTTTTTGCTTTATTAAGTCATTATTCAAATGATATATTCCTGGAATCCATTTCTTAATATTATAGAAGAGTGGAATTGCATGTTACATTTGCTTAAATATGAGCTACAGATATGGTCCTTAAACTATGTAATGACAATTCCATTCCCTGAAATTTATATAAATCTAAATGTTCTTATTATTATTTCCATAGCTGATGGCACTGCAAATGTTTTTTTATGGTTAAGTGTGTCTTCGAGAATATTTGTATTCAAATCAAGTGTGACACAAAGCAGTCTATGAAATATGAGAGTTCAGTAATTTTGCTGGCATAGATTCTAAATGGCCCAATGCACAAAAGGCAGGGAAAAGCAAACATTTCTCCCCACTGGGCTCTGCACAGTGAATCTGTAATGTTAACCATCATTGCTGATATTTTTCCACTGAGTGCAATAGAGAAGCCTAGAGGTTTGGGATGGACAAAAAGGAAAAACATATTGCTTTTGAAACTCATAGAACTGAAAGGCAGAAATATTATAGTAGCGGGGTAAACAATGTTTGTCCTAAAGCAGTAAAATGCAAAGCAGCTGCACTCTTTTAGCATTTGATGAAGTTTAACGTTCTGAACAACAAAGAGAAAAATCTTCTAATTAAGTCTTACTATAATTTTCAATTGATCCCCTTCCTTTCTGCTTATAGATCATCACCCTCATCTTCAATTTCAGTTGTAGACCAGTATAGAATGTATGAAATTATAACCATTCCACAACTAAAAAAAAAGAAAAATACATATTATAACACTATAAGTTCTAATAATAACAAATGTACTTACTATCGATGTTAACACAATAAACATTAAAGCCCCTTGAGAGAACACACATAAGCCAATTTACAGAATGTACACAGATGTACAGAATACAGCTCAAAATGAGGAAAAGTTTTTTTGTGGAAATGGTTTCCCAGTAGCAGTCCCAAGCACTCTCTATAGTAGGGGTGTCTAACTCAAGGCCCGAGGGCCAGAGCCATGGGGTGCCTAGAACTGGCCCACGGGGCCACTCTGGAAACAACAAAGGACTGTGTTGCCTCTACCAGTGAAAACGGGCTGCAGATCTCTGTTTTCAGCTGGGATGGCCTCCTTCAACCCTCCTGAGCTCTGTTTTCACTGACATAGGGTTGCAGGAGACCATCAATCATGCACATGTGTAGCTTGTCCAGAGCCCTTTTGTTCCTTAAAAATAATTACTAACAAGAGAGAATGATCCCCATTTTGTACCCATCTTTGATGTCACGTATCTAAGGAAAATTCACAACAAAAATGTCACTTTTTGCTTCAAAATTCAAGCTCATATTTGTGTAAATCATTCAACAACTTGTCTCATTTTTAGATTCTTTTGAAAAAAAACTACCAATATTAAGAGACACCTTTATGAATACAACTAAAAAGCCACCTATGCCTATTAGGATAATTAATTCTATAAGATAAATATTTACTGCTGAAGAATCACTTCCTATCCGCTTGGAAAAACCCAGAGGAAATAAAAGCATGTTCTCGGCAATAATGGAGAATATTAGCAAACATTTGTCATTTTATTTCTAAAGTATAGCCACCAAGCCAAATTATCCTAATGTACAATCTTACATTGCTTTCCTGCTTTTGTGCCTGAGTTTATTATTTCAATTTCCTTTGATTTTTGTACACTCTTTGTATTTCCACAGCCATTTTCTAAAGCAAATGGATCATTGTACAATAAGGTTCACAGGGCGCATTCTTGCTTCCCTTTTTGAAGAATTAACTATGACCGTACATTAATTTCTCCTGTGATGGGGGTTTGAGAAGGAGAGATAAGAAGAGAGAGGTTGCTGCTTTTTCCTTGATTTTGCCATATTGCCTGGATCACAGCCCCACTCAAATGAAACAGCCATCTGGTTGCTGCGTATAAAAAAAAAGGGATTTTTGTCAAACAAAGAAGCTACCTTTTTTCTATCCCAGGCCATGCATCCCTAGCCTCAGATTTTTATTTAATGCAATCTCTGAGCACAAAGTTCAGAAAGCTGTCCTGCACAAGCCCATTTAGCTTTGGTCTGATCAGCCCTAGATGTTCCTGTAAAGTCACAGCCATAATAGATGCTACGGTCAGCAATGTATTGATTCAGTGGGAACTTTGCTTTACTGGAGTTCTCAGGTCTCTGCTCCCATCCAGCTGGCATGTATTCCCCTTTTGCTCAGAATGCAAGGAGACCTAATACCAATAATAGGCTAGTAGTCCCAGGGGCTCTGCCCTGCCCCTTGGCATTTTCCCTCTTTTGATATCCATCTGAAGTTGTGCCAGAGAATCTGGAAAAAAGCATGGCCAAGGATTGTGCATGCAGAACTTGGCTCTTTAGATTCAATGGCTTCCACAGCCACCCTTTCTTAACCTCTTTGTTCAAGGATGAGCCACTGGGGTAAGGAAGAAGGAAAGATATCAGGAAGTAAGGTGTTCTTTACCATGCATTTTAAACATTATTAGTTTACAGTCTCGTCATAGTATTTCTGTTTAGGCTATTTTATACCAACATCAATCCTTACACATACCTTTCCATATTTTTCTGTCCTTGCAAAGCATTCTTGCCTCACCTTCTCTATTCATTCTTTAATATGTATGTATATTCACCACAAGATATAAATCAATGTATAAGCCCAGCAACATTACGGAAAGCATAGAGAAGGAATAAGTAATAACTAAGTGTGATTAGAAAATGGAAAGATATATGGCTAAATCTAATTTATATCAGCACAATTCACTATATCTCTGCAAACCATTCATGCCTCTACCCCATATATAGACTACCTTATTTTCATCTACTGCCTTAAATTATCACCTCCTTCTTTTAGAGTATCTATCAACACAAACCATTCATGACTTCTGGATCTTCCCCTTTGTCTCAGCCCAATGACACTTCCTTGTTTTGTGATTGTTTTGTGATTCAGTCCAGATTTATTCTCTCTACATGATCAGACCACCCCCACCCCCACATGTTCTTCTTATTGGTCACTTGCTTTCACAATCAACTTACATTCATTCACCATCCATTCATTTTGGCCCTACTCTTTATTCTCTTGCATACACTTAAGTACATCATTTCCCACTGCATTCCACTTATTTTTAATGATCCCAACTTGCCCAGTTCCATTCCACAAAGTAAATAGAAATGTACTATTAGACAAAGCCATTTTTGCTTTGAACAATCATTCAGGCTTCACAACCAATGGTATATTACCAATTTATCTTCTACTAAACCTGGCATGTTTTAAACGTTCTCTATCCTTTTCATCACATTCTTTTAACATTTCTTCATTTTTAACACATTTCTGGGTTACTAACCTGCAGACTGCAGGTGCAGGTTACTGTACCTGCAGCCTTATCATTTTTAAATATTCTCATGTTATTTATTGCCCATTTCATCTTTTTTTTTTGCTTGGCCAGTAATATTTATAGCAATCAATTTCATTCTACTTTTTAACACAAATCCCATACAAATCTCTAAAATACTGTTCTTAACATTTTTTTTCACTTACGTTTTAACTGAAATAGTGTCACTTTCTTTTATTCAATTTTTTTCACCCTGTTCTAAAACATTTCTTTAACATTTATATTGCCCTAACCCTAAAAATGATGTCTATGGAGATTCTCAGCCATTTAGCTCACAGTTGTACCAAAGGTGCTTTTTCAAAAAGCAATTGGACTTCTTTTGCTTTTCTTGAGGACATTTTGATCTAAAACGTTTCTTCAGTTCTGGATGAATGGTGGAGGATGGAAGGATTTACCTGAATACTGTTAAGAGAGGAATATGATGCCACCTACCTCCTGTTTACATCACAGTCCTTTCAGCAATTCCAAGAAGGTTCCACATCCATTTGCAGCATTTGGGTGATCCTGAGGGCATAGATAAACCTTTAATGGCCTCAATGATGCTCAAAACCTCTAAGTGGCCTCAATTATGCTCAGCAAGAGTGAGCCTACCTGGACCCATTTCAATCGGGCTTCAGTTATACATCTCCACACCAAACCACCCCAATGATGCTGTGAAAGTGATGTCCCAGTGCCTGGAGGCCATGCGGGTCTGGATGGGGCGGAACAGGCTCCAGCTCAACCC
>JANHFP010003020.1:139071-155387 GCA_032468135.1 Calamaria suluensis | reverse complement strand
AGTTATCCAATTATGGAGGGGTCCAGAGATGCCATAGGATTTTAGTTTTAGAAGTAGTTTGTCATGTACCACTGAATGAAAGGCTTTACAAAAGTCTATGTAAATTGCATCTGTTGCTTTGCCTTGATCAAGATTGATCCATATGTTTTTGCAGTGTAGAAGCTGTAGATTACAGGATATTTTTTTTCTGAAACCAAATTGTTTATTAGATAGTAGGTTGTTTGTTTCTAGATGGACGGTAATAGATTGGTTGATTATTGATTCCATGACTTTGCAGGTGACGCAGCATAAGGAAATTGGTCTGTAATTTTCAACTAGGCTGGCATCTCAGCCTCCTTAGGACAAACAGTAGGAACAACAGTAGAGATTCTTCTAAAATGAGAGGCAGAGATGATGTCACATTGTTGTTAATCCTCAGTCAATGTGCTCAGATTTCAACCTTTGGTGCTACCGGATGAGTTTAGGAATTTGTTTAAAATTAGAGGCAAGTTAATCTAAGGATTTTTTAAAAGATTTCCTACTCTTAGTACCACAGACAAAGACAGAGAGACACATGGACAGACAGACACACGCAAATACCCATGTATAATTTTGGGTAATGAGGAAGCAATAGGCCACCTTTTTTTGAGATTCTAGTCAGCACTTCTTCCAATCTATAGATGGCCATTTGTCTGAGCCTGGAGATCTGAATTGCTGACTAACCATTTGACCCCAATTGTGTCTGTTCTTCCTATATGATCTAACAGTAATTATGTCTATTGAATGGTGTTCCCCTTATGAGGCTCCCTGTGAGACTCAAAAAGTGTGCCTCCTTTCTCACTTCATCTGTCCTCTGGAATGGAATTCCCAGCAAGATTTGTATAGTTCTTATGCCATTGTTCTTCAAGAGAGCCTTAAACATTTGGCTCCCCTCCTAGAGGAACTGGACCAGGATGTGGTATGACTCCAGCAGAGAGATTCTTTTGTCCTTTTACTTGTTGTGGCTCTTTGCCCTGAGCCGGGCCATTTTATTACTACTTTATAATTTGACTATATTGTTTTATCGCTCTGTAAAATACCCAGAATACTGGGTGGCAGTAGAAATTGAAATTACAAATAAATAAGCGGAATCTTGGAGCATTGGAGTCTTGGATCACTTTTAAAATATGGATGGACTTTAAAGGGGGTGGATAAATCCGCCAATAAAATGTCTTCGTTAAGCCCTGTTGAGCTGAATACCAACTACGGCAGAATCAAGAAGTTAGTTTGAGGTGAACAGGACCACAATTATTGGAATGGGTTCTATGTAATGTATTAGGGTTTCTGTAGTCAAGAACATTGTTGTTGTTTTCAGCTTATATGAGAGTACACTTGAATATCAGATAATAAACCCATCTAGTGATATAAATGAAAAGGCAGCTTTTCTGGTTAGGATTTTTAAATTCCATTTTATTCTAAATTCTGTCGTTTTCTTCAGAGGAGCTTTTATATGTGTGTACTTATTTATTACAGTAATATGTAATTTTTATTGCTGTCTTGTTTTTGATTGCATGGCTTACATAACTAATTCATAGAAAATTATTATGTAAATAATAATATTTCTTCCCACCAAAGGTGGTCCCTATTTTTTCTACTTGCATTTTTATGTGCTTTCGAAACTGCTAGGTTGGCAGAAGCTGGGTCATGCTGGCCACATGACCATGGAGACGTCTTCGGACAGCACTGGCTCTTTGGCTTTGAAATGGAGATGAGCACCACCCCCTAGAGTTGGAAATGACTAGCACATATGTGCGATGGACATCTTTACCTTTTTAATAATATTCCGCTTTCTTCTAAGGTTCTCTCTTGGCTCTATAAACTTGTGAGACTGATCAGGATCTCACCTTGTTTTCTTAGGTATGGTGTTGTTTTATTATCCTCTAACAGTTATATAATCAGATCTTAGATGATGAGATCTTATATACACTAGTGAGATAATAGCTAATGTAAAGATATTCAAACAGCACTGACATCAATATCATCTAAATTAGCAATGGATAATATATACAGAAAATAAAGAAAATGAATCCAGTATTCAAAATCTGACACAGAGCTCATTTCCAGTCTAATAAATGCCGTTGGCTAATGCTTTCCCATCCCGCATAATTTAGAATTTTATTATTGATCTCTGTTCTAAATCCGATCAAATCAGTTGAACTTATCCTAAAGCCGCAGGTCTGTTTTTGGCATTTGGGTGTCCTAAACACCTGCCAGCTGTTTGTCTGCTGAATTGAGGACATCATGTTTTCAATTTCCTTCAATAAAGCTATGAATCTGGCAATTTGCTGGCCCGCTTCAGCTAAACAGAGAGGACAATTTGACAAAGATCATAGTTCAGGCTCAGTCAGTTGGAAACGATTGAAAACCGAGAACTGGCCGCTATGTTGCCCCCCCGTCCCTGCAGTGTGCTGTCACAGTTTGATTGACAAACTGACTTTTTTTGAGGTGCCCATGCCCATTTCAGTCAGAGTTTATTGAAGGTGATTTTGATCTTCTCCATGAGGCCACAGCAGTGGCCGTGCCATCTGTCACCTTGATTGCATCGTGGATTCTCTGGAGAGAATGCTATGGCTCCTGATCATTTGCAGATTGTGAGGCTTTTGCCTCCATAAGGACCACATGCACAGAGCCAGATGGTGAACATACACGCTTATTATAAGTCTTTATCTCTGTGCAGGAAGGAAAGGAACCATTAGATCTCCCTCAGGAACTCTGCTACCATCATGCTTCTCTGCGACAAATACAGTCCTCTTCAGCTGTCATCAGCCTACCTCATGAAATTAAACCACCACAACAACAATTCCGTCAGCTGAAGCAAGAGAGTAGCAAACCACTCAGAGAAAGCTGTTCTACCACCTTACCCCACGCACACACATATGTGTATAAACACACTTCATGTTCTTCTTCCTGACTGTCAGCTCAAGATAGAAGCAAGTTTGTTTGTAAATAGATAGCTTTAGCACAGGCTTCTATTAAATGTAAAACTAGGTTTCGGGGAAGACATTCTATTTATTAAATTCTATGCTAATCAAAAGCCTTTTTTTCCCTACACCAATTGCCTTTATGTTCAATATAAGAAATGTGGAAAGGAAAACTTTTAGCTTGTGCCAAATAAAAGGCTCTTCTCTCCTGGCAGTATATATAAAACATGGCAAATTGTATGAGGGAAGAGTGTTTCTTTGCTGGCAGTGAAAACAGAGTACAGTAGTGCATGAGAGCTGCTGCAAGCTTATCCTCGTGTCTCAAGGAATAGAAGCAGGATTATTTGTTTATGGAAGGATTATTATTTGGGGGCAGAATTTGTCTTTGCAAGTCTTGGTAATGAATCGACTTATTGCATCTCAATCTGCCCTGACGAAAATCCATCTCTGTTACACTCTATTGTGGGGTTGAGAGGAGGAGGGAGAATCACAAATGCATTTTCTTCTTACTGTGAGCACACAAATTTGTATCTTAAAAAAATATTGCTGCAAAGGACAATCCTTCACAAGTAATAATGAAGCAGATTTAGCAAGAAAAAGTGATTGCAGTTAGTTGTAGCTTTTATACATGTTCTGTCAAATTCAATATTAAGGTCTTCCTGCTGCTCCTGAACTGATGCCAAACAAATATATATTAATTCCTAACCTGTATTAAATCCTAATCTGCAGATAAGTGCATACTACTGTGCTCATTGTTATTACATCTTAGTTCCCCAAACCACCCTACTTTCAAAAAAGGAGCTGACAAAAAAAAATCAGTTATGTGCCTGCGAGGGCTTTGCCAAGCCTGGAATGTCTTTCAGGGTAGAAGTCTGGCCTTCATCCAACTTCAAGCATCTTCTCTAAAGCACATTGCGGTTATTGTTTTTCGTCTTATTTCTCAAACGTGGCTCTTCCTTAAAACTGACTAAAAGAAGATGCTTATGAATATCTGTAAACAATGATCAGAATAATCTCAAATGTGGATGTCAAGTTCAGGGAGCAAAGAAAAATGCAAATGCATGACCAAGCTATCATTTCCTTTTTCTTTTCACTGTATTTCCTGGGCAATATTGTATAACTAAAAGGGTAACCTACAATTTACCAAGAGTTAACATTAATGCAGGGGTCTGTGACTTTCACTAACGGCTATGTCCGAGCCACATTTATTATTCTTAATCCATGTAATTCATGTATTTAATTGAATTAATTAATATTAAATGTAGATTTCAGTTTAATTAATCTAAGTTTAACTGGTAAAAGATATATAGTAATCTCTCAATTTGTTCTCATGTTTAAAATAAATTAAGCATTATTTATTTATTTATTATTTATTATTATTTTATTTTATTAAATTTATATATCACCCCTCTCCGTAGACTCGGGGCGGTTTACAGCCTAAATTAAAACAGAGAACAATACAGTAAATAATACATCCTTAAATTTAAAATCTAAGATCAATTATAATGAAAGGCTAACCTAATTAAGAATTTAAAATCCAATTAAAATGTAACCCATAAATAATTTAAAATAATTTAAAAGCTAACTTTTGCCCCATTTTCTTTCTTGTCACCGTTGTTGAGTGAATCACCGCAGCTGTTAAGTTAGTAACACGGTTGTTAAGCGAATTTGACTTCTCCGTCGACTTTGCTTTGTAAGACAGTCGCAAAAAGGGATCCCGTCACCCCAGGGGACAGTGCAGCAATCAGAAACACGCCCCGGTTTGCCAAGCACCCAAATTTTGTTCACGCGACCGGTCACTATTTTCAGTGCCGTTCTAACTTCCAACGGTCACTAAACAAATGATTGTAAGTCAGGGACCAAATGAGGTTTACCTTGTACCTAACATATCTTCCAAGTGACAATAAGATTATTCTATTCTGTTTTGTTCTGTTCTCTCTTCCGTTCTTCTTCTATTCTATTCTGTGTTCTACTCAATTCTATTTTCTATTCTATTCCTAATTCATATTCCATTCCTAAATCATATTCTATTCCATTCTATTCCTAATTCATATTCTATTCTATTCCTAGTTCATATTCTATTCCTAATTCATATTCTATTCCATTCTATTCCTAATTCATATTCCATTCCATTCCTAATCCTAATTCATATTCTGCTCTATTCCTAATTCGTATTCCATTCCACTCTCTTCCAGAAAAAACCTGAACGAGCTGGATGAGATCCAGAGGTATTTCAGCGAGAAACTCTCCAGGCCTTTGAGAGACACGAGTGCTCCTGGTAGCACCCTGGATGGTCTCGGCCGCCAGACACCTTTCTCCAGGAGGGCAGATCCGGAAGAAGAGCCTCCGCAGGAGGAAGCCCTTCATTTGGCTTCTCAAGTCAGCAGCCAGCATGTCGGTATGTTTCCCACCATCTGACCTGGTGGCACCTTTAATGCCACCCTGGTATGACTGGCAGTTGCCTGAATGCTGAAACCTCAAAGCAGAGGCCTTCAAACTTGGCCGCTTTAAGACTTGTGGACTTTCAATTCCCAGAATCCCCCAGCCATCTCTGTTACTTACTTTATGAGCAACTGCCAGGGGAGGGGTGGAAGAAGTGCTGAGGAACCTCATGGAGGCCTCCAGGTGCTGTGGAGGAAGGAAGAAATTGGGCACCACAATTGGCTCGGATCTGAGGGAGAGAGTTAAGGAACAAGGACAGCTGTGGGCCGGCGCAACAGGTAGAGTCCTCCACTTGCGACGCTTCGTTTAGTGAACGCTCAAAGTTTAAGAGGGCACCTTCTGACAAGCAAAGGCAAGGGCAGGGGTCTTCAAACTTGGCGGCTCGAAGACTTGTGGACTTCAACTCCCAGAATTCTATGCTGGCTGGGGGATTCTGGGAGTTGAAGTTCACAAGTGTTAAAGTGGCCATGTTTGAAGACCTCTGAGGTAACGGAAAGCTACAGGTACAGCTATGCTGGCTGGGGGATTCTGGGAGTTGAAGTCCACAAGTCTTAAAGCTGCCAAGGTTGGAGACCCCTGGGTTAGATCATGTCAGTGTGGGGCTAAAATTTGGGAAGCCGGATCTTCAATTCTGCTTCCCCCCCCCCCCCCGGGATGGCGTGGGAGCAGAAGGCAACAGGCCCAAAGTCCTTGGCTCACACGCAAACACACAACACACACAGTTGCCTTGCTGAGAAACGGCTGGCCTTTCCACACTTCACACCTGGCTTAGGTGATGCTGGTGAGTTTTTCTGCTCCTTTCCCGCCCCCCCTCAGATTCCCAAGGCTGGATGGGAGGGGGCGGGGGTGAAGGAACATATGTTCTGGATGTCCTCCTATTGAGAAGTGGGGGAGGGGGAAGACACCCTCGGTGTCGTATTCGGATTTTTCCAGGCAAATCAGCGAAGGAGAAGGAAGCAAGGAGAACGTCAATACAGTTGTGTCCGTAAGGGACCTCTGAAGGGGTGGTTCAGATCGGTTCATGCGATCCGGTAGGGGTGACGGTGTGACGTCACCCCGAACCGGTTCTCTAGGACTGGGACCCTCCCCCCTCCCTCCCCGGCAATTTTTTTACCATTATTTCCCTGTTTTTCCACCAGCTGAATCGGATGATAGCCACACCTGGCCACTCCTAAATGATTCTGAGCATGCACAGAGTGCATGTACGGTGCGTGCGCAGCTGTATGTGCTCTACTGAGCATCTGCAGAGTGCACGTTCAATGATGAGAGAACCGGTAGTGAAGATAACTCGAACCCACCCCTGGATGTCCGGATTGCAAAAAAATCCAGTGCTTGTGAAGCAAGTGACTGGAATGGACTTTTCCACACACACACACACCAGAATTGTGGGTGCTCCATCGCTGGAGGGGGTTGGACTAAAAGACCTCGAAGGTCCCTTCCCAGCCCTATGATTCTATGATGTTATGCCAGGACTGATGATGTTACCTAGTTTGGTAAGGAGACGTCTGGAAGAAAATAACCAAGCTCAGAGAGCACCAAAGACCTCACAGGCCATTTTCTCCTCCCCTCTTCTCTCCTCCCCATCCCTCCCCCCCCCCCGTTTCCTGCTCTTCCTCCTCCCAAACCCCCACTCCCTTCTAGCACTGATTATATTACATAGTAGGGTCCTGAGAGGTCTGGGAGAAAATAACCAAGCTCAGAGAGCACCAAGGGACTCACAAGCCTTTTCCTCCTCCTCTCTCCCTCCTTCCCTCCTCTTCCTCCTCTTCCAGCACTGATGATATTCCCTAGTTGGGTCATGAAACGTCTGCAAGAAAACAACCAAGCTCGGAGAACATCAGAGACCCTGCAGTCCTCCTCCTCCCTTGTAGCACTGATGATGTTCCCTAGTTGGGTCATGAAAAGTCTCCAAGAAAACAAACATGCTCAGAGACCAAGGACCCCACAGTTCTCCTCCTCCTCCTCCATTCATGAAATATCTGCAAGGAAGTCACTGTTCAGAGTCACCAAAGACTTCTCCTGGGTCTTCCGTTTGAGAGGGGCAGCCATGTGAATTGAATTGATTGTGCTGAGTTTATAATCCTATATACGTTGGTTTATATCTGTAAGTCTGTTTTATCCCTTTAAGGAAGGTTGAGTCTAATTGGTAATTAGTGTAATTGTAGAGTTGAGAACTAAAATGGATATTATAAGGACGTTTGGAGTTTGCTAGAGCTTGACATGAAAGCTTGTTATGGAAGCTTGTTGTGAGAGCTTGTCATGAGAGCTTGTCATGAGAGTTTGGCATGAAAGCTTGTTATGAGAGCTTGTTGTATTCTTTGTGGTTATTGTTCTTCTGCTGCTGATGTTCATTTATGTATTGCAGATACCAGCTATGTATAAATGATTGGTTATAACTATATAATGTAAGATGAATTACATTATTGCATATATAGTAATATAAGTTGGTTTAATGTAAATAGTTTGTGTAAATAAATATCTTGTTATTTTACCCACTGTGTTGTCTCCTGATTCTAACTCTAGTATCTTGACCACTCACTCTTCCCTGTGTTCAGTTCTCCTAATAGGGACTGATAACTTAACAAAAACCATTTAAATTATAATTCAAACCTACAGCTGCTAGTAGTGAATTCTATAGTTTAGCCATGCACCATTTAGTTCTTTGACTCCTAAATTTTCCTGCATTTATTCACTGGATGTCCTCAAATTGATCACAACTGTGATCAAAAGACTGAGATGATACAGATTTTCTTGTAGAGGAGACAGTCTTCATCTTAATAATTAATATTCCTTAATAAATTATTTGCCTTTTTTGCATCTTTTTATGTGTGATGATCAGAACCATACACAATATTCCAACTGTAGACTCATTTAAGATTTGTGCAAGAATATTATTATATTGACAGTTTCTTCAAATTAATGATTCCAACCATAAAATTTGACTTTTTAAAAAAGCACCTGCATAGAGGATTGATAGTTACCTCAAACTGTTCCTCATGACTACAAAATAGTTAAGGTATAAGTTAAATACTTATTGTAATCAGCTGGTATCCTATTTAAATGAAGTCAGATTATTTTATTCAATAACATTACTGACATGGGACCTCCAGCAGCTGCCCTACTTTCTCCTTTACACAAAAGGGACCTCCTCATTTTAACCAGGACCACCGGTTGTAAATACAATAGGAGTGTACTGGTAGTGCTTAACATATGGTCATAATTGAATTCAGGATTACATTTGTAAATTGTGGTGTTCATTAATGCTTTCACTCTCTGCCTAGATCATCCCCGAAACCCATTTACAGGTTGTCCTTGAATTGTGACCACTCATTCAACAAGCATTCAAAATTACAATAGCACTGAACACCAGTTCACAAATAGCACATCCTCATGGTCACTTAATTGCAACCTGAGGGCCCAGCCTGCAATTATGACATCACAGCAAGCCACAGTCAAGTGATCATCATTTGCATCATTCTCTTCCCACAAGCAGAGTCAATGGGAAATCTGGAAAGGTTACAAGTCATTTCTTCCCCTAAAGAACCCCACTACAGGGTAGGACCTCATTACCGGCCTAGTCTCCATAGCATAAATCTTAGTATTAACCATAGCACACAAATAAACACACAGTGATCATAGGCTGGGACTTCCATCTCTTACTGCTTAACAATCCACACAGTACTGAGGTTACAAGGGCAACCAGGACTGCTGGGATTGGTAACTGATGCAGTCCCATGATGTCACACTTTGCAACTCCATTGCTTAGCCAAGGAAATTCCAGACACAATTGCAATCATAACCTGGGGACTTGCAAATTTATTTCTAAGATTAGACAAATAATATTTCTCAAATTTTCTCACCGTGGCTAAGTATAGTCAATTTTGTAATAAATAAATTCTCATCCTAGGAACACTAACTTTTTCAAGACAACTTACATTGTCGTTTATAATTAAATACATAATTAACACAAAGATGTTAATAGCCAACAAGCCCCCCCTCCGTTCTCATACACAAAAATATCCAATCTTGTTGGCAATGTGAGACTTTATACTGCCAGAGACAACCGATTCCCATTGCTCTCTATGAATTTGTTTGGTGTTAGAAACTCCCATATGTTTATTGCTGAAAGAAAAAATGGACAACCAATAGCAAGTTTGGAATGATCTCATTTAACTGTATAAAAAGCAGACTACCCAAACATTGCAAAAGTGCCATATTAATGTTAAAAACAGACAACACAAAGCAAATTAATAAACTTATTTTTTCCAATAGTAATTTAGAACATGCCACATTATTTCAATGGGAGATTGTAATGTCCTAAATGACCATCCCATAATCAAATATTAAATTCAACAAAGGTCAAGGCAATTGATTTAGAAAAAATAGAATCATGTCCCTCCAGTCAATTTTTTTCCAATTTTAACTTCTGGCTCAGCAAAAGCAGACCATCAAGGCATTTGGCATATGAAGATAATAGTCTGTGTTACTGATCAGAATTGCCCTCCTGTTCTTTTGCAATATTTATTTCTTCACAGTAATCTATTTGCCTGGCTTGTGGAAGAAAAAAATATTTTAGAGAAGACAACCCCTATACAGCAGCTACCTTTAGGGTAACAAGAACAGTCAGTAACTATATTTGTAAAATGGCTAGAATTACTTTTAAATGCTCTTGCAGAAACACAAGGCAATTTGCTGTTGTACTTCCCCACCTCTGCCAGCTGAAGCCAATGCTGAGTGAGCTGGGATTTCCAATTGCAATATACAAGGATAAAAGGAGTTGTATGCCTCAAATTCTACTGTATTTTGTACTGGTATAATCAGGGGTATCAAACCAGAGCACATTGTATCTTGATGTTTTTTGCCCTTGCAGAGCCAGAGTGAGCTGCTGTATGTAGCATATAGGCCAACAGTTTGACATACCTATAATGGTTATTTGCCTCCACATTATTGCCAGGACAACTATTATTACTGCCATGGAGTTATCAGGACTCAAGCTAACTTGAAGATTTTACTTTTCATTTTGAAGGTATCAGTATTAAGTGGTATTTCTACAAAAAAATAACCCTTCACTATTATAAGCTGAGTCGAGGAAGCTAACTACCCCTTTCTTAGTACTGTAAAGTATTTCAATTATTGTTCAGGTTTTAACACAACTTTTCCACTTAATCAAGACTCATTTCAGGATAATTTAAACATTAAAAATAAATCCAAACACGTAAAATATTTGCCTTTCTCCATTTTCCATCTTAATTTACTTCTTCTTGTTCTGTCTTAGATTATAGGTTGAGATATTCCACAGGCAATTTTACAAGAAACCAAATGAGTATTTTCATAATTTTTAAAGAGACTGTTGCTGTTCCTTAAAAGTAACAAGGGTTGCATGCAGAGCTATATCGGTGGGCACTCAAACTCAGTTCCGGGGCACATGCACTCAACCAGCCAGCTGATTTTCAGGCCTTCTGGGTCCACAGGAAGTCAGGAAATGGGCCATTTCGGGGCCTCTGTAGGACCTCCAGGGGAGTGGGAAAGCCGTTTTTGCCCTCCCCAGATTCCTAAAAGGATCCGGAGCCTGGGGAAAGCAAAAAATGAGCCTACCAGGCCCACACGTGCCAAAGGGGAGGGGTGCATAGAATTAGGGATGTGGGCATGCACACACGTGGCCATCCAGCACACCACCCGCTTTTGGCACACGATGGCAAAAAGGTTAGCCATCACTGTACTAGTAGCTTATGGAGATTTTTTCATGCAGGTTTTTTGGCAACTGTACAGAAGTGGTTTGCCACATTTACTCCCCAAATATTTTTTTTTGGTTAATCAGCCTACAGTCCTGAGATTTCATGCAGATCTCCTACCCTACAACTAATTAAGTCTAACTCTAGTTTGCTTTTCTGAAATTCAAGATTGACTAGGTTCTTTGGTAACCTAGTCTAGCAAATGTATCACCCCTTTAACTTTCACAAAGTACAGTAAAATCTCTTTGTAACTTCCCCAACTTAAAGGACTGTTTTAAACATATAAATGCAAATCATCATCATCATCATCTGAACAGGACCAAGGTATGTTTCCATTTAAGAGTGGGTTGGCAATCAAACTGCCCCTGACTCAAATAATGTTATTATTGGATATTCAGCAGAAAACCTAAATATTAGGAGAAGGCACTGTTTTCATCTTAACTATCAACTCCACTGCATCTACTACTGGCAAATAACAATGTGTCAATTCATCTAATCATTCTTTGGCTAGCCATTGCTATAAAAGCTTTCAATTTCAAGTGGAGTTAACTGACACAATAAAGCAATTATTTTCACTGATCAGCACTGCTATGTCAACTGGGAAAAATCTTCAGAATTACATAATAGTGCAGTGACAGCTAACCTTTTTGACATTGCATGCCGCTTATGGAAGTTGGCAATTGTGCCCTTTTTGGCCTCCGGCGTGGGAAAGCACATTTTTCCCTCCCCAGACTCCAGAGAGGCTCTGGAGCCAGTGGAGAGTAAAAAATAGGCCTTCCCGACCCCCCTGGAGGCCCTCAGTAGGCCAGAAACAGCCTGTTTCCCGACTTCCGGTGGGCCCAAAAGGCCCAAAAATCAGCTGGTCAGTGCGTACATGCATGTAGGAGCTGTGTTCACATGCCCACCAAACTAGTTCTGCATGCCACCTGTGGCATTCATGCCATAGGTTCACCACCACGGTAATAGGGCATTATACTGGAACAGCTTTCTTCAACCTGGTGCCCTCCAGGTACACTGGGATCATGATTCTCAAAGCTGAGAACTTAAATCCAAATACAGATTGGGGAAAGTTTCCTGCACCTAAGCCAAGTATCTTCTCAGACCTCATCCAAAACTTCTAGCTGTTCTGTTAAATCTCATGACTTTTGTGACCCCCCTACTGTACAGACTGGCAATTAACTAACATTTACTATGCATATTTGCCTTCAGGCTTCACCAGGAATACCACAGAAAATAATATTGTACTTTCTGAAAAATGCTAGTTTTAAAAGGAAAAATGTACCAAATCATCATGGCAGTACAGATAGTGGGGAAATATCAGAATGTGCCAGCCCCGTCTCTCCACATTTCTTGTGAAGCATGTCACTACCACATGCTTCAGATTTCCCATAATCATTCCAAGTTAAATAGAGAAACAAAGAACAGAGAGGAATGGAGAAAAAGTAGTCCCAAAATATATCAATATATGCATACTCCAAGACAGATAAATTCATCTCGGACAGGTTCCCAGTCCACAGCATGCCAGAAATGGGGCTAAGCAAACAATCAAAGCCCCATCCAAGGGATGCAGGCAACATGCAAAACCATGCTCCCTGTGGTCTGTGGAAAAATCTCCCTCCAGAAAACTGGTCACTGATGTTGGGGGCCGCTGATTTACAATCTGTATTTTCTGACTGACAGATCCATCAGAAATTATTCATAGACCAGTTACGATGTCAGAAAATTAAAGAGCAATTTTGATTCCTATTCATATTCTCCTTTAATTATTTTAGAGCAGTAACAGCCCCAGCAACAACAAACACTTCAAAGCAATATTAAGACTTTTCTCCTTTTGTAGAATTTTCCTGTTTTATTTGATTTCATTTCTAAAACCAAACCTAACAGCCAACAACTTTGCTTATACTTTTCTGTGCCTCTCCTGCATTTCTCTCCAAACCATTCAGTTCTGTATTCATTTGGAGAAACCAAGGAAGGAAAATGTTCCCTCTCCTGTAAGAAACTGAAATATGTTTCCAATGTTTCAGGGAAACAAGAGCTTTGTAAACTTTGGGAAAATCAAAAAGGAGACTGGCTCTGTTGAAGAGGTGGTTCTCATAGAATTGGCATCTTGAAATGCCCTGCCCCAAGGTTGCATCTCCCACATGCATGTTCCATCATTTGGAAGAGGGGTCTCCAACCTTAGCAACTTTAAGACTTGTGGACTTCAACTCCCAGAGTTCCTCAGCCAACTTTGCTGACCCGATTGGGAACACATCTCCCACAATTCCCTCCTCCCCAAATCATACTATCAGGACTTCATGAAGTTCAAGCTCAACATCTGGAGAGCAGCAGCAAAGGAAAAGCAGTAGCTTTAGAAAAACTCATGAAAGGAAATCACCAGGGCCATAAAGTCTCCAAAAGGTTACACACCCCTCTATATAAGTGAGAAAAAGAAGCAGTGCCTAAAAGCTACTTCCAACCATGAGCTACCACTCTGTTCCTGCTGCCTCCACGTGTCCTTTGCATTCACAAAACACCTTCAGAAATGTGTTTCCCAACACAAACCCGCGACTCAGGCCCCGCCAACCGTTTTTCAGTCTCGAGATCTGTCATTGCCCGTCAATTCCAATCGGAATAAATCCCGCACTTTGATTGACACGCTCTGCCTTTTTTGCAAAACGCTAGAGGATTTCGGTCAGGCAGTGGCTGTTCATCTTCACCCGCGGGTCGCCCGCAATTTCGGTTCCCATCTGCCCCTTTTTTCTTCCTTCCTTTCTGCTCCCAAAAGGCCAGGAGGTTGGACCCAAGGAGTCAAAATGGATTGCTGATGCGGGAGAGGGGGGGGGATCTGTAACTTTAAGAACCGCGAGATCACAGGCCACGTGCTCCGCGCGAAACAAAAGCAATAACAAAGAGAGGGGAGACCGCCTTGTCCTCCGGCCTGCCCAGCCAAAACGGAAACGCCAGCCGGAGAAAAGCAGAAGAGGGCGGCTCTCGCCCAACCCTCTTTAGCCGAGCCTTGAAGGGCTTCGGGCCCCGCCGAAGGGGATGAGCCTCCTCCGCGCTCCAAGACAAAGGCGTCAACAACAAGCAGAAAGCAGCCGCACGTGTCAGTCAAGCAGGAAGCTGCCCCCTTCCCTGCCCCGCACGCTGAACAAATCCACCAGCCGGATCCTCCCTTTATGTATCTCCCCCGCCTCGCCCGTTTGGTTTTCTCCCCTTTTCGTTCGCTTTCTGGGGCTTGAAACCGCCTCGCCCTTAAGCTAAAAGGAACAGGAAGGAGAGACTGTGGGTCTCGAACAGGGAAAGAAAACCCTCAAAAGCGGCCCTTCGCATTTGGCAAAAGGAAGGAGAAGATGTGATCAACGGTCTCCGAGAAGCTCTCGACGAGGTGCAGGTGCAAATGACAATGGAGGAGGAGGGAATGGCCCGGACTGCATTTTGGTTGTTGGGAAGCCGCAGTTTGCAGTGCCGGCCCCTTTGACCCTCCCCCAGCAGCATAACCTCCTTTCGCAGAAAACCACCCAGATTGCATTTTTAAAGACCGGTTTTAATTACGGCTTAAAAGGGCCTTAAAACCATCCGGAGGACCGTTAAGCTTCGCCGTCCAAGCGGCGCGCCCCTCCCTCCCCGGGCATGTCCAGCTCGCAGCCGCGAACGCCTCCAACGAGCGCCCTCCTCGTCCCCATCTGCCTACCTGCCCGCTGGCTCCGCTTCCCCGGGTGCAGCTGCAGCCCCACATCGGCCCTCCTCCTTCCTGCCGGGGTTCCTGGGCGCCGGCTCCGAGCCCCGTGCCCGCGCCCCCCACGGCTGTTTCCGGTTGCTCCTTTGTTTTCCTTCGCGCTTGCAGAGAGCGAGCGGCAGCCGCCTCCGAGTTGCCCCCAGACGGAGCCGAGGGAGGGCGAGGAAGGCGGCGGCGGCCCCGGGTCTCTGGTCCTTTAAGAGCTGCCTGCGCCGCCCGGGTGGAACAAACGGCGCGTTTTATTCACAACATTCAGACCTGAGGGCGCGCTCCCGCCCGAGCCTGGCTTGGCCCAACTGGGGGGGGGGAGGGAGGGGGAGAGGCGCGGCCCCGAACGCCGCGACACGTGACCGGATCCGCCGCTACAATTAGCCGAAGCCCACGGCCCCCTCGCGCAGTCGTGCTTGGGCGCGTCCGAGCGAGCTGCACGCGGCAGCGGCGAAGCCAAAGCCTACCGAGGGGGAGTGAGCGGGGCGACGTCATGGCAACCAGCGCCGAGGTGCGGTCAGCGGGACGGTCCTCGGAGGATCTGCGTGACACGGGGATCATCGGGCACCCGCGGGGAAAACCACCCGACAAAGTCAAATATAGTGAGAGCCGCAGGGGGAGGCGGGAAAGATTCGTACATCTCGCCCCTGAACTCCTCTTTTCCTCCCCGGGCGAAAGAATCGTTGCCTCCCCTCCGCTATTTTAGTCCGTTGCAATGTGGAATTGCGCTGGATGATGAGTAACTGCATTTAAATGCCGTTGGTTTTTTGAATTCTATAAAAGTAAAATATATCCCATGCTGTTTCTGCCTTTTCTTTTATTTTGTGTCAATCTATCCATTTCAGTGCATTCTAGTATTTTTTTAATTACAGATATCTGTTGGGACCTCTTCATTTTTTCATTGTTGTGCAAACACTATTCTTGCTGCTGTTACTACATGCAAAATTAAATATGTATTCCCTTTATTATACTGTTATGGTAGTATCGCCAGCATAAATATTTCTGGTTTCAAATCTGTGTGTTGTTTTATCATTTTTCTAACCAAGTATTTTGGTTCAATATTTTTTTAGCCTTTGGGCATGTCCACTACATATGATAATATCACCTAGTATCTGATTACACTTCCAACATTTAGCTGATAAATTTTCAAATATCTTTGCTCATCTCGCTGATGGTAAATGCCATATATAAAAAACATTTTGCATAGATTTTCCTTATAGGCCTTTGACATTGTTAGTTTACAGTTTCTATTCCACAATTTCTGCCATTTGTCTAGTTCTAGCCCATTTTATCATTGTTTCTTTCACTTGCTCTTCTTCCATGTTAAGTGGTAACATGTAGTTACTTAGTAGTAAGTAGCTATAATTTTTTTAAATTAATTTTTCATGTTCCCTAATACCCTGTTTTCCCCAAAATAAGACATCCCCTGATAATAAGCCCAATTGGGCTTTTGACCGCATGGCAATAAGGCCAAGTGCTTATTTCAGGATTCAA
>JANHFP010003020.1:68501-79668 GCA_032468135.1 Calamaria suluensis | reverse complement strand
GAGGAAGTGACATCTTCTTCAGTATAATCACAAAGGAGAAAGAAGAGAACGACAAGGCCCATTCCACAGAGGGGGGGAGCCAAAACCCCAGCCCAAGTCCAGCCTTCAAAGACATCCAGCACATGTAGATTTTTATTTCAGCCTCCCCTCTACTATTTTGAGAAAGGAGAAATTCAACAGTCAGTTAATCTTTTTACAGGTAAGCGGGAGGGAATTCACCCCCCTCCCCTTCTTATCCCAAAAGTGCAAACCTGTGATTAAATCCTTCACACCTTCCACCTCTGCTCTCTTCAGGCCCATGGAAGTTTCCTCACTCATGTCCTTAATTGCTCCGCCGCAGCTGTCCTCTATTCAAGGTGTTCCCGGTTGGTCGGCTAGGGACGCGATCGGCACCATGGAGGCCGCTGCGTGTCGCTCGGCTCCTGGTGCCTTCAGGCGAGGCCGGAATCAGCCCCCGGGTGGACTGGGGCGCCTTCGGCAAGCCACCCACTTGGCAGAGGGTTATTTCCGAATCCCCTGTGCCCCTAAGGGCCCACCAAGGACGCCGAGATTGGTCGCCAGAGAAGGAGATCGCTCCGACGATCCTTTCACCAGCCAGACCGGAAACGGAAGTGGAAGCTTTGGGTTTTGAGAGAACTGGAGAGTTGTGTGAAAGAATATTCAGATGAAATGTTTGAATAGAACTTTACATTTCTTACCAATGAATAGAGTTCAATGCTGAAGACTGTGAAATCCTAACAATCCCTCCCCTTTCCCAGTTTCATATAAACCACAAACTTTATGACCTCCGTTCCCCCATCCTCATCTAAGACACAGGTGTTGAAGCATGCTGGGCTTAGAACCTAAGTGCATAACTCCCTCCATATGGACATAGACCAACAACATTGGCTACAAATGTTCAGCAAACTGCTGAACAGCCTCTGATAATCCCTCCGATAGTGGGACTATCCATCCCATATTTTTCCAGCTTATCAAAAATAGAGCTGCATGTACTTTATAAAAAAAAACCTTAGTAAAGTCTTAAATATACTACATCCCCAGCAATCACTTGGTCCATTGATCTAGTAATATTGCCAAAAAGAATAACCCAATAAGTTTTATCTCTGACAACCTGTTTTTAGTAAATCCTGGTGGCTTCTTACAATAACCACAGCAGTGGTGAAATCTGAACTGGTTTGCTACTGGTTCGCTGGCCACACATGTGTGCTGTGTGAAAAATGTACACTGCATGCGCGCATACATATTACACACCAAAAAGAGGCTTTGGAAGGTAAGTAGAATGAGGGAAGGGGGAAGCTGTGCTGCACGATTTATCTTCACTAAAAAGCAGGATTTCCTGCTTTCTAGCAAAGCTAAACCATACAGCTCAACTGATTGTTGGAAATACTGGTTTGGAGAAACTGGGAGCTTTTTTTAACTACCGGTTCTCCCAAACTGGTAGCTATATTTTTACTACCGGTTCACCCAAAACTGTACTTTTTATCACTAACAATCTTCCTCAACCGGAGCAAACCAGTAGCATTTCACCCATGAAGCACAGCCAATAAATTAAGAAAAAGGAAAGTGCAAGAAGGCCAGAACTAGACATAACACATTTTCCTTCTCATAAAAATTCCCGACTATCTAAGAACTTTGAATGTTGGAAAATAGTTGGACAAAAGAAAAATAACCAAATAAAACATAAAAAATAATAACTGAGGGTATACAGATATTCTCTGTATTTATTTGAATGAATCATATATTCATTTGGTTCAATGTAACTATTCAAATTCATTCATACAATAGATTCAGATATTTTGGTTCAAAGCATCGATTCAGATCAGTTCAATTTTGTATATCAATATGAAAACAAAATAATTCAGAGCCATTCAAAAAGTAAATGAAATTTGTGATCCAGTCAAATCACTTTGAAGTTAATATTTCAAAATTAATATTTTTACAATCCATTTACAGCATAATCTTTGGCCAAGATGATATTAGAGGACAAAGATGATTTATGATTGTAAGCCACCTAGAATTTTTGGGAATAAGCAGCATTAAATGATTACATAAATAAAAAATAAATCAACTCTTTTAGAACCTGACCCAAGCTTTCAAAAATTTACTCTAACATTGTTAGGGTACCCCCTTACCCTAAAATGTTACCCTAACATTTTAAGACTAACATGTCTTAAAATTAATGACAGCTATTCTCATTAATCATAGATATTTTTTCAAGAAATTTGGGTTTTAAGTAAAATATAGAAGTAAGATGTTAGAAAGAAGGATGGTTAGAGCTACTGTCTCAGGAGAATTCTCTCAGATCCCATATGAGTATACTTTAGCAGAATCCTTAAATCAGTGTTCCTGAACTTTAGCAGCTTTAAGACATTTGAACTTCAACTTCCAGAATTCCTGAGCCAGCATGTTAAAGTTCAAAATCTTAAAGTTGCCAATGTTGAAAAATACTACCTTAAATAAACACAGGATATGTTAGCCTGTAAATATGGGAAAATGTAGAGGAAAATGTTTAAAACTAACTGCAGAAAAGGTGCTCTGAACCAACAGGAATCAAAACAGACCTTCATTCAGTAAAACATAAATTGTCGCCATTGTGTTGTGCCTCTGCCAGAGCAACATATGGTAGCACAGCTGACACCTATAATCTTTCCTCTCTTTTTTCTGTTGCACATGTGCACTGCATTTGTGGAATATGAGAAGTTTATAATTTGCCTGTTAACTCCTTAATATGATGACATCCACTGTTTCAAATATGCAGCCTTCTCTGAATTGAAAATTCTAATAGAGTTAATTTAGATGGAATATTCAGAATATTTATTTAACACTTGCTCCAGTAGGGCTTGGAAATTCTTCAAATGTTTACAAGAGATGGTTGCTTTTCATCCCCATCTCTTTATTGCTGATATCTATAAATCAAGAAAGAGGCAGACAGAAGAAGAACTGCCTTCATTCAAAGACAATGCAAATATATTGAGGCATGAATTTGCCAACCCAGGATTCCTTCTGTAGTTTTATTCAATTCCTACATAATAGCACTAGCAGTAGCACTTAGACTTATATACAGCCTCACAGTGCTTTTACATCCCTCTCTAAGCAGTTTACAGAGTCAGCATATTGCCCCCAACAATCTGGGTCCTCAATTTACTGACCTCAGAAGAATGGAAGGCAGAGTCAACCTTGAGCCGGTGGGACTTGAACTGCCGAACTGCTGGCAATCAGCAGTCAGCAGAAGTAGCCTGCAGAACTGCACTCTAACCACTGTGCCACCATGGCTCTTTTTAATATTAATATTAAATAATATTAATTAAATTAATAAGTCATATTATTTACATCTTATTTATTTTATTCACTTAATGTACCTGGCCACCTATCTTATACAAATTCATGGTCAGTGGGCCAGATGTATCATACACTGCCCATGCCCACATCCATCTTAACGGAGGGGAAAAAAGTCACAATACATCGCATGATGCCACTTTGATGATGCGAGTTTGACACCCCTGCTTTAGGCACCTCACAACAATCCAGAAAATATTGTTAAAAATGCACCCTTCCTCAAGATGACAGACCAAACATCCTCACAGGTCACCCTTCTCCATCAAAGCCCTATGTTTGGGAGAAGATCCAGGACTTAACAGCCCTCCAGAAGTCTAAAATGCTGTCACTCTGAACTCTGGTGGGAGGCTGTTCCAAAGGATTGTGGTGGCTACTAAGAAGGCATGCTGCATCAGAGGGAAAAATGTAAGGTAAGGGAGCCCTGGGGCATGCCTACCCTGTTTAACTTAGTAGGACAGGCAGATACCTCCAGGAAAAGAGTAAGTATTGAATACCTTTGCCTTCATCTTGTCAGGGAAGGGAGAGAGGGAGGGACAAAGGGAGAGAGGGAGGAAGGGAGGAAGAAAGGAAGAAGAGAGAGAGAAGGAGAAGGAGAAAAGACGCCTCTAATTTCCACGCTGGAAAATTATAGTAGAGAATACCAGTAAAAGTGGTCCCAAATAAGAAGTTCAGCTGCACTAAATAAAAATTTTCAGACCTGAAAGCATAATCCAATTCTCCAATTTGTAAAACATTCTTTACCATCTGACCCATGAAACTATGGAAATTTGGCTATACACAAGCAAAAGATGCTCCCAAATTGCCCCATATATTGGACAGAAAAACCAAATGAGCCATTGAGTAGAACTCAGCAACGGAATAAGGAAAACCCATAACACTTGCTATCTATTGACTTTTTGGACTAAGATAACACCATCAAATGTTCTCTGCCACACCATCCACTTCACCACCTCTATTCATCTACTCTATACCTTAATAACCAAATTCACACATTAGGGGCATTCTAATATCATATATAGTCTCTTTAAAAGGTGCAGAAAAGTCCTATCAAGATTGAGTTTATGGAATAGGATTGAGTTTATGGAATAGGATTGTTATTTTTTTCTTCTTCTTCATATCAAGTCCTATCAAATCCTGGAACTGCCCTCCCCTATTGTGGCTTTGGAGACAGGGGAATTGGTTGAGGGATGGGGAATATGTAAAATCACATGCATGGTGTCATTGTACAAATGACATGAATTCTGTACTGTACGTTATTTGTGTCATGACATGACTGACACAAATTACTTTATTAGGGTCACTTGTGCAATGGTATAATGATGCATAGTGTATCATCATGGGATCTTCCAGATGCCTGTGCACAAGGAACATCTGTTGTAGGAAAGGGCTGTTTCAAGTGCACCCATAACATGAGCTAGGGGAAGGAAGCTTTTTCTTAATGTCATATTTTTTGATAAGACTTTTGATGTTTAAGAAAATTTGGCTCCAAGTCTAGTTACATGCTACATATATTTGCAAAAATGACTGTGACACTCCTATTTCCTATGTGTAAGAGTTAAAATATTGTAGGCAATCTCAGTCAACATTCTGTTGCATATCCTCATTTGGCTCAGTTAATCTTTCAACTAATATCTGATTTAAATCCATATGTGATAAATATTTAAGTTTGTGAATTCATTTCATTTGAACTGCAAACCAACACTCAACTTTGAAATGTTGGCCTATGTGATAAAACCTGTGCTTGCATTTTATTGATATCCATTTCCCTTTTTTTCTAAGAATACTATCCAATTCATCTTTTCAGAAGGTTTGTCTATGAGAAAAGTTTAATAACTGTAGAGTAGGAATACTGACAGTGGGTCTTTTAATTAAGGCTTTATCAGCCTATTCCTGATATGACAAGGAAATTTGTAAGCTGAAATCTTAAAGGACATGATATCCTTGTCTTGTTATTTGCTCCTTGTGTGAAGTTTGAGATGGTGACAAAGATACAAAGGATTTCTAATGATAAATTATGTCTGTTTAGTAATTTTTTTAACATTTTGTAATTAGAGTACTGTATGTAGATCATCTTAGAAATTATATTTTCATCCGAAACAGAAAAATTGTTCTACCATTTAGGGAACATGAAATGGTTTTCAATATTAATTTAATTTTAGGTTTTTCCATAACGTGTATAAAATGTTGAGATGTATGTTTTATTTATTTTTTTATTTTTTTATTACATTTCTATACCGCCCCTCTCCTTGCGGACTCGGCGCGGTGTACAGCCATAATCATAAAATACACAAAATCAGAAAAATTAAAATACATATTAAATAATTCTATGGCTCTGAAATCACAAAAATTTAAATACTTTTAAAATTTATTTAAAACCCCAGTTAAAACCAAATTTAGAATCCTATTAAAACTACCCCAGGCCAGCAAGTTGGAAGAGATATGTTTTTAGCTCCCGGCGAAAAGTTGACAGATCCGGGAGCCTTCGCAGCGTAGGTATATCAGACATTAAATACCTGTAACAACACTACTGTGGGGAGTGGCATTGGTTATCAGTGTGTTTCCAGTGCAATTCAAAATGTTTTAAAGCCCTTCATGGCCTGGGACTGGATTACTTGATAATCCAGGTAATTCTACCCATCCAATTTGATCTAGCAGGTTGGGCATGTAGAAGTCCCATCAGGCAAAGATTGTTGGCTGGCAGGGGCTCTAAGATGTGCCTTTCCTGCTAGAGGGCCTGCCATTTAGAACCTTTTCCCTTCAGAGATTAGGATGACCCTGATCCTATTGATGTTTTGTATGGCCTCCAAGATCCGATTATGGACCCCAATTGTGTGAAGGGTCCTGATGCCTGGCTATATTGTTATCGATGTTGATAATTTTTCTTGGCTGCGATATATACGTTTCCATATTATATTGTAATGGTTTTCATTATTTTTAATTATAACTATTAATTGTCCAGAGTCATATGTCTGAAATGAGTAGCTCTGGAAAATAATTAATAAAATGTTTATGAATCTTTCCCAATTTTAGTTCCAAAGGAGTCATGAACTCTCCTGAAGTTGGGCAAATTCTATGTTAGTCTATTTGAGGTAGCTTGGTTCAAATAGTTGCCCTATGAGCACATTTTCACTCAATTAAGTTACATACAAACAGGACAGTTTTAGTAATACTGTATATAAACAGCTGATATCATGAGCACTAGCAATAGGTACTGTAGAAAAAGCTGGTCATAGATAATGTGACCAAGACCTATCAGCTAAAGTCTTGTGAAATATGTTTTCCTAAACTTTATCATTTTGTATGCACCATGCCAAATTCCTCCTATAAAATAAATCCTGCCTATCAACACTAGTCTGTAATAAAGTTTCAATGTACAGGTAGTCCTTGACTTGCAACTGTCCACTTAGTGACTATTCGAATTTACAACAGATTCACCAAGACCTACTTTTGACCCAGTTTTGAACCTTCAGTGACTGTAGCACCCTTAAGGTAATTCGTTATTAAGACCAACTGTAGGGACACTGTGGCACTCTCTGCCTATCTCCCCCCATTGCCCTGCCAAGTCCCTGGGACTGCTTACCAACCCACTGGATTCCACAACCTTCTCCTCACTCCTTCACTGATCATACACTCAGCTATTGAAGATCTCTCAATGAAGGTTCTCATTAGGGACAAAGGGCAGGCTACTGCACCCCTAGGTCACATGGCTCCAACCCAGAAGCAGGCAACATTTTCTGAAAATGGAACCTACTTCCAGGATGGAGCCCAGGGAATGGCCTGTCCCAACAAGAGAACCAGAGCTCCACAGATCTTCCAAAGGTGAGTGAATGGTGACAGGGGTGGGACGCGTGGCAGAATGGTTTGGGCCAAGTAGTTTGGCTTAAGAATAGCCTAAGGCCAAAGAATACTCTGAGGGGCAGGAAATGAAACATGGATGCCTTTATATGTGTGGGAGACCTTGGGACACTTGGAGCAGGCGGGCTGGGCCTGCACTAGGCCTCCCAGGGCCTTCCCCATCCAAGGCATTCTGTGCTCCACTTAACAACCCATGCCAGTCATTTAATGACTACATTGCGGAAAACCAAAACCAATAGGCTTGTGACTTGAGAGCTACTTATTACCACTTTTTCTCTTTTGCATCTTCTTAGTATTTTTTATTCATGCTACTTCAATATCTTACATTTATATATTCCTTTCTCTTCCACTGATCTGATTCTGTAAGAAAACTGTATCTTTGAACAGTTTGATTTGTACATATATTCCAGAAAAATGTTATATAACAAAATTTTAGAAATTACCTTAACAAAATCTCTATCCGTTTTCTCCTTCCATTCTTCACCAAACACAGTAGAAAATGAACCTAAAGCTATAAAAAAGCATTATTAGTAGAATATTTCAAAGAATATAATTTTAAACCAGCTGTTTTATTTGGTTTATTGTGTATATATTTTGTTTTATTTAACATCAGTATTACTGTTTATTAAGAAATATTTCTAAAATTGTTACTGGTTGGATAGGAAACTATTTGTTTGGACCAGATCAGTCTTTATATCACAGTGAATCAGACTTTTTGTCTTAAAAAGTACAACACAGAAAATCTATACAGTAAACTGTATTAATCTACTACCATATGTACCAATCAACTGAAAAAATATTATATATACAGAAGAGTAACACAATATCTGCTATACACAATCATAATTTTTTAAAAAAACTATGATTAAGAAACAAATTCTCTTATAGGAAAAATTCACTGTTTTCTTCAACAAGTATTATTCAAACAACATTCAAGAAAACTTTACTTATAAGTGCTCATTTTTTTGTTTGAATTTTTACCTGTAGTCCTTGAATTATGATGACAAGTGAGACTGCAATTGCTGTTGCTAACTAGTACAATTGTAAAGTGTGACATCATATGGCTGCATTACTGAGCAACAGCAATCCAGGGTGCATGTGTGTGAGAACCCAGGAAGAAGGGTGTGGAGTGTGTGCAAATATAGGGAGACATATAGGGAGGGCGCAGAGTGCATGAGAGTCTAGGGAGACACAGGAAGGAGGTCATGAGTTATGTGCAAGCCCTGGGAATGAGGGCACTGGTTGGTGCCTGTGCACATGTGCACTCAGAAAGACCTGGGAAGGAAAGTATGGGGTGTGTATGAGTGTAGGGAAGCCTCAGAACAAACATGCTACTGGATGTTTGTATATAGTGCACTCAGAAAGTATTCAGACCCCCTTCACTTTTGTCAATTTTGTTATACTGCAGCATGATTCTACAGTTGAAATTCATTTTATTTTTTCATTAATCTACATTCAACATCCCATAATGACAAAGTGAAAACAGAATTTTAGAAATGTCTGTAAAATTATTAAAAAGAAAAAAATTAAAATACCAAATTGGCATGAGTATTCAGATCCTTCACTCAGTACTTTGTTGAAGCACCTTTGGCAGCAATTACAGTTTTGGACACCTGGATTGGAGGATTTTCTGCCATTATTTCTTGCAAATCCTCTCAAGTTCAGTCAGGTTGGATGGGGACCATTGATGGACAGCCATTTTTAGGACTCTCCAGAGATGTTCAATAGGGTTCAAGTCAGGACTCTGCCTGGGCCTCTAGAATATTCACAGTTGGCTACGTGCTTAGGATCTTTCTCGTGTTGGAAAGTGAACCTTTGGCCCAGTCTAAGGTCCTGAGATCTGTGGAACAGATTTTCATGGAGAATATCCCTGTACTTTGCTCCATTCATCTTTCCCTCAACTCTGATCAGTCTCCCAGGCTCTGCTGCTGAAAAACACTCACAAAGCATGATGCTGCCATCACCATGCTTCAGTGTTAGGATGATACTGAGCAGATGATGAGAGGTGCTTAGTTTCCTCCAGCTGTAACTTTTAGAACTGAAGCAAAAAGTTCTTGGTTACATCAGACCAGAGAATCTTGTTCTGCATAGTCTGAGAGTCCTTCAGGTCCTTTTTTGCAAGCAGGCTGTGTTTTGCATTCAGAGGCTTCCACCACTCTGTCATAAAGCACAGGTCAGTGGAAGGCTGCAATGATGATTGTTCTTCAGGAACTCTGTCCCATCTCCACACAGAATCTCTGGAGCTCAGTCAGTGACCATCCAATTCTTGGTCACTTCTCTTACTAAGGCCCTTCCCCCCCAATTGCTCAGTTTGACCAGGCAACTAGCTCTTGGAAAAGTCCAGGTTGTGCCAAATGCCTTCCATTACATAATTATGGAGGCCACTGTGCTCTTAGGAACTTTTAGTGAAGCAGGAATTTTATTGTAGTCTTCCCCAGATCTGTGCTTTGTAACAATTCTGTTTCTGAGTTTTGCAAGCAATTCCTTTGACCTCTAGGCTTTTGCTCTGCTACAATATGCAGTCAGTTCTGAGGCTTTCTATGGAGGTGTATGACTTTCCAAATTATGTCCAATGAATTTAATTTACCACAGGTCGCCTCCATTCAAGGTGTAGAAACATGTCATCAACGATCAAGAGAAATGAGAGACACCTGAGTGAAATTTCAAATGTTGTTCCAAACCGTATTTCCCAAAAAATAAGACCGTCTTATATTTTTTTAAATCTCAAAATGAAAGCTTGACCTTATTTTCAGGGAAGTCTTATTATTTTGGGGCATGTGGAGCAAAATGCTTTCTTACCTGATTTATTTTTGGGGGGAGGGTTTACTTTTTTTGGGAGGCATATTTTAGCACATGCACTCAAAAGCCCGATTGGGCTTATTATCAGAGTGTCTTATTTATGGGAAAACAGGGTATTTCAGTTTTTTCTTTTAAATAAATTTTGACATTTCTAAAATTCTGCTTTCATTTTGTCCTTAGGGGTATTGAATGTAGATTCATTTAAAAAAATGAATTTCAACAATTGCAGAATCAGGCTAAAGCATAACAAAATTGACAAAAGTGAAGGGGGTCTGAATACTTTCTAAATGTACTGTATGTATGAGTATATAATAGGGCTGTCAAACTTCCGGTCCGCAGTCCAGAAATGTCATGTGGTAGCCACTGCAGGTTTAGTGAAGTCGGGATACATAATGTGATGCTGCAATGATATTGTGATTTTCACATTCCTGGTATAGAAGGTCCAGGAAGGGGGCACAGGTGGATGTATATGTTAGAGGAAAGAGGGAGAAGAAATGTTGAACTTTTTGGCTATAATTCTAAAGAACCATGTTGATGCAAAAACAACACTGTGCATCACCAAAAACATACCACACCCAGTGAAATACGATGGTGGCAGCATTATGCTTTGGGGCTGTTTTTCCTCATTTGGAACTGGAGCTTTAGTCAAGGTGGAGGTAATTATGAACAGTTTCAAATATCATTAAATTTTGGAAAAAACTTTCAGGCCTGTCCTAAAATATTGAAGATGAAGATGAATTTCATAATTCAAAACAACAACGACCCAACCCAAATCAACAAAATAATGGGTTCACTATAAGAATATCAAAGTTTTGGAATGGAATGACCTGAAGGCAGATGTGTGTAGGAGATACCCTCACAATCTGACAGATTTGACTTTGTTAAAGCATGCTTTGATTTTATGACAATGAAATGTACTGCAAGTAAGTAGTGGTTTAAGGTGCATAAGAGGCACACTTTTGCAAGCATATGACTGTATGTTTTTATTGTTATTTTTGTTTGTTTTTCAATTGAATTATATAGTTTATACCAGGGCTTAAAATTTCCACTCGCCTACTCGCCAAATGCAAGTGGAAATTCCTTTGTGGCAAGTGCGGCAAAAACCAAAACTAAGGTTTACTAGGATAAGGCTGCCATGCAGAGGAAGGCAGAGATAGTCCTTGACTTATGACCACAA
>JANHFP010003020.1:40748-54677 GCA_032468135.1 Calamaria suluensis | reverse complement strand
ACCAGTTCTCCGAACTACTCAAAATTTCCGCTACCGGTTCTCCAGAACTGGTCAGAACCTGCTGAAACCCACCTCTGGTCAGCATATATGATGAATCACTTGTTTGAGATGGGCAGCTACAGAAATTGAATCAATCAGTCCATCCATCCATCCAGTTGAGAAAGGCTTACCATAGAGTCCTTGCAAGAAGAAAGTCCTTAAATGGATCTTTGCACATCCAGATCTCATTCAAGCCATCAAAAGCTTTCCTGTATGTTGATATGATATCCATCATATGAAGAGTTTAGAGTGAAGTAGATAGCAACTGTCAGTCAGGCTGTGCATTCCTATACCTATGTTTGCAGAAGTTTGACTAGATCTTCATTGGATAACTTTGAAAAGAAGCATATGCTTTAAAATGCTGAAGAGATTAGTTAATACCCAGTTCTATACGGAATGGAATCATAATTGTGTTAAACCATGATATGATTAATCCTACTTCATTGAACAGACTACAGTAATATACCATAATATGTATGTTCATTCTCAATGGTTGACTTCATCCAGCATATTAACATATTAAGTCCAATAGCAATAGATCACATTATACTATCACATATCAAACCACTCCAATCATAATTTAGAGGAAATGAATGTAGAAGCTCATATTGTCTCTTTTGTATAATCCCACTCCTCCCACAAAAAAACCCAAAAAAACTGTTGTAGCTTTTACGTGAAAGTCTAATTGTTTGGCTGATTTCAGGCAAACTACCATACCTGTTGCGAGAAAGCAACCTTTTCTCATACATTAATTCAAGGACTTTTTATTAATGGGTGTAAAGGAACAGAAAATGTCTTTCATTATTAAAGGCCCTGCATAATGCGGTTTTATTTTAATATATGGAAATGACAGAAATTTTCCCCCCCACCTGTAATGAAATTTTATGTCTTGGACGTTGTTCAACGCGTCCCATAAAAATCTACCAGCTTAATATTCCAACAATGAATTCATGAGTCTGCCTCAGAGATAGAATGTCTTGGCTGTTGCAGATCTGGGAAAACCAAACAGTATTGTATCAAATGAAGTTTTGCATAGCTTCTGCCACCATGCAAACAGAATTGCATATTAAATGCAGGTGTTGTGTTTTAGAGTCTTCTAGATCTAGACTCTTCATTTCTGCTGCTCAAAGGATTAGCATTTAATAATTCCAGAAAGTTCAACATAATCAGATCTGGCTAGTATTTGGATAGAAAAAGTCTGTGGGGACATAGAATGTGGGGACATTCAATCCCACAAACTCTAACCAATAGCTTCTGTGTGTCTACAGCATTTTTTAACAGATTAACAAAGTTGGAAGGGACCTTGCAGGTCATTTAGTCCAACCCCCTGCCCAAGCAGGAGACCCTACATCTGCCTCTACCTAGGATCAAACTCACAATCTCCTTATTTGTGAGGCAATAGCTCCGCTTTAAGGCCACAGGCTGGGCTAAGGTGCTGATGTTTAGCTTTTTACCTTGGCCTGAGGTGGCAATGTTCAGCTGAGTATCATCAGTATATTTATTACATTTATATGCCACCCTTTCACCCATATGTTAACTCTAGGTGGCTTAAAAAGGTAAAGGTTTCCCTCGCACATATGTGCTAGTTCTTTCCAACTCTAGGGGGCATTGCTCATCTCAATTTCAAAGCCGAAGAGCCAGCACTGTCCGAAGACATCTCCGTGATCATGTGGCCGGCATGACTAAATGCCAAAGGCACACGGAACACTTAACTTCCCACCAAAGGTGGTCCCTTTTTTTCTACTGGCATTTTTTACATGCTTTCAAAACTGCTAGGTTGGCAGAAGCTGGGACAAGTAACGGGAGCTCACCCCATTACATGACACTAGGGATTCAAACCACTGAACTGCCGACCTTCCAATCGACAAGCTCAGCTGTCTTATCTGCTGAGCCACCATGTCCCTCAATAAGAACGTAGCCCCCCCAAAAAAGGCAAGGAGCAAGACTTTTAGAAC
The DNA here is from genome assembly GCA_032468135.1 of Calamaria suluensis. Lineage (NCBI taxonomy): Eukaryota > Metazoa > Chordata > Lepidosauria > Squamata > Calamariidae > Calamaria > Calamaria suluensis. The sequence goes on along the minus strand of JANHFP010003020.1, from coordinate 52,683 downwards.
TCTGCAATTTAGCACCTTAGATTTAATTCAATATAAAAAGTGTGTGCCATGCCAGTGATGCAATTCCCTTCCTCAAGTATAGATACACTGTGATTAACCTTAACAAAATGATTTGCAATGTATTGAACAAATTCAGACTGGTGCTACTCTTCTCAGCACTGGCTGAAGATCTTCGAGTCCGAGAAGCTGTGATACACATTGCAGTATTTAGCACTGCCACAGCTGTTTAGCCTAGAAGACCTTGTGAGGATGCTTCAAGCTGGTGGCATTGCCTCTTCCTATAGAGACTCTTCTCAGCCTTTTCCATAATTTAACATATCACAAGCAGAACTGTGAAGTAGAGCAGTACAAGAAACAGGGTCATGGCATCTTACTTAGAGATGAAACAATCATAAAATATAAGCAGATGATCATTTTATGCATTAAGGAATGGCAGTCATAAAGAGACAGGAAGGGAAAGAAGTGCCATAATGCTAAAAAGAAACTGTTAGGTGGCTAAACACAATATAGGAATGGATGTAGCAGATCTTCAGGGAAGAAGATAACATTATCTGGCTAAACAATCATGCTAACAGCCAGGACTAACTTAACCCATGGACATAAACCGACAAGCCTCGGCCCATATTTAGTTTCATGTGTTTTAATAAATCTAGGCAAGAGATTCAGAAAATGTGAATTTAAAAATTATCTTATTTGTGACTGCCAGCATTTAGTAATTTTGACAGAATCATATATCTGCTGTTGACAAATACATTATTTCTTGTTAAAATATGAAGAATATGTTTAAAATCACACAAACTATGGCTTTTATACTTTTACTTTTATGTCAAAAGGGGCCCTAAAAGACAAAAACACTAGGACCCACAAAGGTCACCATGCGCCCTTGCTAACAGCCGTCCCAAGAATTAATAGCCTTCAGATGTTTTATCTTAAAACTGAAAAAATGAAAATAATTGTCCAATATATGTGTATTGCACCAAACTAAAGAAGACTGTGAGAGTTATGTTTTGTTTGCTCATTTAATGTTCTAATGAAAATAGTATGAAAGTCTATTTCTCCAACAAAAGTTACTCCCATTGAAGAAAAAAATATATATCTATGGTGCTTCGGTTCAAAGACTTGGTGTTTTATTAGATGCTGAGATTAATTTTAATGTTTCTAAGATTACTTTGAGATTAATATGCCTTCAGGAGTTTGTGTGATACTCTGGCAATATCTTTCCTCTTTGTCATCTCCATCATTTTCTAGACAGTAAGAAAGAGGAAATGTATAGTTAAGATCTGTCATGATAAAGCAAGTAGAGGGAGATTTAATTACAGTAAATCATTACAACTCTTGTCCTTACAAACATGAAAATGTAAAAAAGAAACATAAATTCAATTATGATGAGGAAGTGTTAAGAAACCAAGTTCTGTTTTTGTTAGCTCTATTAAATTACCAATTTTTAATCCAGTCCAGATAGCAGAACAAATTTCCATTTCACATGCATGAACACATGCATGAGCTATATGCAATGTTATACAAAACACGGATAATTCAAAATTATTGTCTCATATTATACAAATTCATTGCTTCAAATTATATGTCTGCATCCTAAAGTAAGACTTTTTTCCATGGTTTAGTTCAAGTGCTCTCTTTCCATATGTGAGTCAGCATAAGAAAACCTAAACAGCTTAGATTTTGTTGCCTCCATTGCCAGTACCAATACTCTTTGTTCCTATTTGCAACCAAATAGTGTCACCATTTCTCATGCAGGGACAACTGGTTTCTCCCTCCTTCTTAACATCACTGATTATTGGAAAAACCATCTGTCAATCACAGCACTGCTTTAGGTTTAGTCAACTATCAGAACTCATGCTCTGCTTCCACCTGTGCTTCCACCATCAGGAGTCTGTGAATCAGGTGTCTTCCAGGCTGTGAATCAGGTGTCTAGGCTAGGAGAAAAGGCAGGTGATAGGTGGAGGAGGTTCTTCATCCAACAGGTCTATGAACCAATATTTAGATTAGAATTCTAAATCAACCTGAGCAAGTAACCATCCAAAGAAAAGTTGACAAGCTCAGGGAAAGGATGTTTATGTTAGCTGGCTTTCTCTCTGCTATTTCATGGTGCACCCCTACCATTTCAGTCAACTGTTTCTTCAATGTGGTTTTGAACAAAGGTTTGGCACTCTTGCAGAGGAGCACTGGATCCATGTCAGATAGTGCATTCCAGGCACTGACCACTCTGTTGCTGAAGTCATATTTTCTGCAATCAAATTTGGAGCGGTTCACTTTGAGTTTGTATCTGTGGTATGCTTGTGTATTGCTGTGTTTGAAGGTGAAGTAGTCATTGACAGGTAGGACATTGTAGCAGATAATTTTATGATTTATGCTTAGATCATACCGAAGGCAGCATAGTTCTCAGTTTTCTAAGCACAGAATTCCAAGTCTGGTGACATAAGGTATTCTGTTTCAATCAGAGGAGTAGAAGACTCTTGTGGAATATTTCTAGACACACTCAATTGTGTTAAGCAGAGACGGGAAAACCCATAGTATTGATCTACAAAGGAAAAATTAATCATCCATCTGAGCATTTTCTGCACCAAGATTATCAAACTGCATACAGTGCTCAAACCCCTTTCTGGCAGCCCCTAAATCAGTGGCCTTATTTCCAGAGACATAATTTCCATTTGTTTAGATTATGCTGATGTTAATGGCCAATTTGTAAGAACAGAAATATTCTGCTCTTATCAATCAGATTATTAAATCTTTCTGTACTAGATATCCAATTTCACATTTTTAAAAAATGTTTTTATTTATAATATGCAAATTCAAAATATTTACCAAGTGTACAAGAATCAAACATCTATTAACACCAGTCTGGTAGTTTGCTGGCTTAAACACATGGAATGTGATAGAACAGCTGTTAGGATTAACCTATTCGTAAAGAAAAACATTATGAGTCAGGGGTTTATGAATTAACACTGCTTTTGTCACTGCTAGAATAAACACATATATTTTCTTAACATGTTTCATTATTTCTTGTATATTTAGATGAAGTATCTATAGACTGGTAAATTATACAGTTGCAGTAGCCAATTTGGAGTGCACCAAAATCTATTTAAAATATGTTATCCTGACTAGTTTTTGAAGCCATTCTCTGATTCCTGTTCTAAGTACTACATAATATTGACCAATATAATGTAGCAGAAATTCATTTATCCTTATTACCTAATAAAATATTTAAATAATCAGATTTCTGGATAAAAATAATTGCAAAAAAAAATGATTGTACCATATTTGATACATGGCACACCACAAATTCCAATAGAAAAGATATAACCCAGGGTTGAAATATTGGCTTCATTATGCTCTCTGAGCTTGTTTTCTTGCTGACATTTTTTTATTTAACTATGCATGGTAACATTATCAATGTGCAAAAAAGAGTGGAGTTTTCTAGCTGTTCAGTTTTCTGGCTGTAACTTGCCCTGCTAGTTTTGGTGCAGGTTTGGATTTATTCTTGATGGATCCTCATTTGAATATTTTTTTCCAATTGGTGCTGCTTTCTGCTTACCTGATTGTTACCTGCTGGAGGGATGTGTTCTACATTGTTCATTTCTTTCCTAGCTTTTCAATAGTGTTTTCAAATGATATGTAAATCTCTAAGTGTTGGTTGGTGACTGATTTATTTAACACCAGGAAATTTCAGGAATTTTTTAGCAATTTTTGATTTAGCCTGATCTAAAATGTCAACAACTTTCCACTTGAAACACAACTCAACATGCTGTGAGATTAGGTTACTTTGATTGTTCATTGATACAGTCTTTATTTTAGCTGTCTAATTTACATAGTTGATATTATAGTCCATGTCTGTTATTGATGACCTGTTTTTTTAATTTCTTTGATTACTAGACCATTGGTTTTTAAGAAGTTTGGAAGGACTTTATTGATTTATGTGCTACAATAAAGTTGAGTGGTTATAGTAGTCTGTTGTTTGTCTTGGGCGTTTTTGATGTACAAGAGCATGTTTTTGTATAAGTTGCATTTGGGATTGGTTCTGCTGCAATCTGTTGTGCCATTAGATTTTTTATGTTGGAAGATGAGCTCAGAGAACACCACGAATCCAACAATATCAATCAATCAAATTATACAGCATGGGTGTCAAACTCATGACATCACATTGCCATCACTTGACATTTTGTGATGTCTTTTACCCTTGTCAGAGATGGGGTGGGCATGGCCTGACCATAACGCACCTGGCCCATGGGCCACCAGTTTGACATCCCTGATGTATATGAAAATGTTTAAGAAAAAGTATTTTTAAATTATTGGTAGTAATAAAAAATAATCATTCAAGCAGTGAAAAAATGAAATCCATATAGCCACATTTTAATTATGACTACAAAGTTAACTTTTTTAAAATCAGCTATGAGCAAAAGAGTATGTGCATGTTGACAGTCAGTTACCAAAAAAAGCTTGCTTTGAACTTAAGAGAAACAAACAGTATAATATCAATAATGTATAGTATACTGTTTAAAAATCAAAGTTATAGACCTCCCAGACACAACTTCAGTCATAATAGGAACTGAAGTTTATTATACGTGAAGATGATATTGGTTGGGGAATACCTTTCCAGTTGATAAATGTATCAGAATTAGTATGTAATTCCACATAGAATCCAATATTTCCACAAAGCAGCTAATTTCTCAGTTTAGTTCCTAGTTCTTAATGTTTTGGATATCATGCTTTTTGTAAATGGTATAGAATAGAATAACAGAGTTGGAAGGGACCTTGGAGGTCTTCTAGTCCAACTCCCTGCCCAGGCAGGAAAATCTACACCACTTCAGGCAAATGGTTATCCTACATCTTCTTAAAAACTTCCAGTGTTGGAGCATCCACAACTTCTGGAGGCAAGTTGTTCCACTGATTAATTGTTTATGTGATTGTAAATAAATGATCATGTGATTGTAAATGATAGAACTTCATCAACTCTTGAGAAAATGAGGTTGAGGAAGATTAGATTAATATTCTTAGGCCACAAACATTAAGCTCAATCACTGGAGCATTTCAAGAAGAGATTCTGGCTTACCTCGTTTGCATATGAGGGTCAGTCCAGGATACAATGACAATACAATTTCTACCTGAAGATACTTTGGCTATCCAAATGGTAGAAGTGGAAAGTGTTCTTTTAAAAATGTTTTTAATTGAGCCATACTGCTAAATGTCATGTTCCAGACAAGCTGCATTTCCATGGGATAGTACAAAAGTAGACTGCATGCTGTTGCTAAGCAACAGTACATGCCAACTTAAATTGAATGGAGGCCAGTGGAATCAATAGAAACCAAGTGGCTTAAGTGGAGAAAGAAGGCTCATACCCAGAATACCAACTTTTTCTCTCTGTAATGGTCATTTGTTAGCATTGCCATATTGTACTTGCTGGGACTGCACTCTACACAAAACCACTGCTTCTCTGTCAGATATTATAATCCTGCATTCAGTTATACTGATTGATAATGGCAATATGTTAATTATAGTATTTGTTCATGAATTGTGAATTCAGCAAAACATTGCTGCACAAAATGTTCTACTCACTCCAGTTAAGTGTCCACCCACCTATTTTCTTTCCTGCTTCAGTATTACAAATGATTTGCCTCTCATGTGCATAATTTTTTTAAAAAAACCATGAAAAGTACCCTGTAAAAGACTGGAATGATTCTACCACAGGAAAAGGAGGTTGTTTAAATACAAAATATATGAAAAATCGCTTAAATGAAACTTTTTGTCCAAAATGGTTAGTAATAAATATTGTTGTAAATGCAGCAACAAGAGGGACAGTAGGACTGTCTTTCAACAACATAAATAGCTAATCAAGAACATACCACATCAAATATCACTGGTAGTTCTGGCAGCAATTAATCACACTCAGCAGATCAAAAGTTGATATTTTGGAAATGTCATGTCCCCCTTCATCTATGGTGCCTGGTATCTTCTTGACATTACTGGCCTCCTCCATATTAACCAGACAAGCAGCAGTGGGCATGGCTGAGATACTACAATCAATATTGGGCAGGTGTGTGAAATTTCACCAAACTTTTACAATGAGCTCTGTAATGGGGATGTTACATTTTTCAGCTGCTCTTTTCTTCCAAATCTTGTTCTTGGAGGACTCACAATGGAATGACCGATTAGGCTTTGATTTTCTTAACTGGATAAAGTTAGCTTAATTCTATACAAAATTGGTCTAGTTGGAGTGTTACTGCAACATGTAGCCCCTATTCTCTTGATTTGGATAAAATAACCTTATCTAGTCTCTTGAGAAACAAGAATTATAAATACAATTCTAACAAGTAATTAGAAACTGAATAAAAGCAGCAATCAGCAGTTCTAGATAAGAATTGTTTACTGAGCCTAACGTTTCTTCAACTAAGGAAGTCATGTAACACCAGCAATAGAAGCCTGATCAGAAAAATTCAGAGACAATTGTTCTATATCTTTCCCAATAGAATAGAATAGAATAGAATAGAATAGAATTTTTTATTGGTCAAGTGTGACTGGACACACAAGGAATTTGTCTTGGTTCATATGCTCTCAGTGTACATAAATGAAAAGATACGTTCATCAAGAATCATAAGGTACAACACTTAATGATAGACATAGGAAATCAAATCATATTAGGAAACAGTCAATATAAATCATAAGGATACAAGCAACAAAGTTACATACAGTTCTAAGTGGAAGGAGATGGGTGATGGGAACAATGAGAAGATCAAAACAGTTGTTTAGCTGACCACAAAATCTTGTCTGCACATTTCTCAGCCAAGGTAGGCTGCTACCTTAGAAACATTGCAGAAAATACTCTATCCCCAGTGCTGCTTATGAGTCAGCTGAGAGCAGGGATGATGCCATCTTGTCCTTCATCTCAGGCAACAAAATGCCTTGTATTTGCCCTTGATTATAAATGGGGTTTTGTAAAAAAAAATGTTGATATTGTTTTTCTTTTGAAATTAAGTATGTGGTACTAAAGTGGTTTTCAACATAGGTGTAATAGAAAAGAGTTTTTGTTTTTACTTATTTATTTTTCAAATTCATTATCAAATAATAATTCAAATGTATTATATATTTAAATAATAAATACATTCCATTTCCCTCCATTTCTTCTTTTACATTCTTTTCATGTTTCTGAAAAACAAAGGCATTTTTCCACATGCTGTGCCAAATAGGGTAGTAATACTAAATTAAATGACTAGAAGATATATGGTGCTGAAAGTTCTGTGATAGAAATAATGACAAGAACTACCATGTTATTTTTATTCCCCACAATCCTGTACTTTACAAAATGTACAGTTAAGTAACGCATTCACTGAAATGGTAATGAAGTGCAGCCAAAATACAGATAATTATTTTAATTAATGGTAATGATTTTAACGGTTGAACATTTAAACTAATTAATTATGATTGATTGCTTATTCTTAATCAAGGAATATGATTCAAAATTCTAATTGAAAAACTGAGAGTGTTGAGTACTAAATTGACTGTGATATATTCCTGTTCAGAGAACTGATATTTCTTTGGATGTAAGATATTTTAAAATAAAATATCTTGATATTCCTAGACAGCATATATAAGTACTTTCATTTCTATTTGTTAGGCATTAATAAATGTTGAAACTCCATAATTTGCAGCAAAATTATTTAACCTTGCTTCACTCCTTGCCAACCTTATTCTGAAAGAGATTTTGAAATGACCAAGGTTGGGAAACTAAGATGCTATCATAGGGCGTCTTAACAACATCACAATCCAAGAACATTTTCTTCAAGAACCTATCTCCATAAAATAATCTAGGTGCATGCACACACAGAGAGTATATTAATTATCATACAATCCATTTTAGTGTGAATCAATATAAAGAGTGATCAAAATATTTGCACAAAAATAGTCACAACTTGCTTAGCAATAACTACTTAGAAAACAAAACAGTAAAATGAATAAAGATGCAATGCTTATATGAGAATATATTGCTTAAATCTTAGTCACATCTGCTGGGTAAATATGGATAGTCATGGAATAGATGAGGTGTGATTGTTGAACCCAGTATGTTTGTATGCATGTGTATACATGTGGATGGATGGATGGATGGATGGATGGATGGATGGATGGATGGATGGACGGACAGACGGATAGAGATAAATATAGATATGTAAATCAGATACATAGATATACAGTACAGAGATACTACCTGTATCTATATCTAAAGCGCATCCAGAAAGTATTCTGACCCCTTCAAAAGTTCACTTTTGTCAATTTTGTTATGCTGCAGTTGTTGAGATTCTGCAGTTGTTGAAATTCATTTAATAAATTTAAGGACAATTCTAAACATCATTCTGGCGTACTGAGTGTTGATTAATAAAAAAATGAATTTCAAAAAAGCGGTAGAATCTACCTGCAGCATAATAAAACTGACAAAAGTGAACTTTTGAAGGGGGTCTGAAGACTTTTTGAATGCGCAGTAGATATAGATACAGGTAGTCCTCGACTTATGACCAGCATTGAGCCCATTGATAAACAAAACATTTGTTAAATAAATGTTGCCCCATTTTATGACCTTTCTCACTACAGTTGTTATATAGATGACTGCAGGGGTGCAGTTGTTAAGTGTACATGGCTTCCCCATTGATTTTGCTTCTGAGAAGGTTACAAAAGGTTACTTGACCCTGGGACATTGCAACATCATAAATATAAGCCAAGAGTCTGCATTGTGTCATATCTGGAGATGCAAGTGTGAAAAATGGTCACATGTCACTTTTTTCAGGGCTGTTCAGTGGTGGATTGCTACTGGTTCACACCAGATTAGACAAACCGGTAGCAGCAGTGGCGGGAGGTTCTACCCACCCACGCAGATGTTTCTGTGCATGTACAAAAGCACCACATGCATGCATGAGCACGCATGAGCGTGCAAGCACACCAATAGTGACAGGATTTGGAATCCGCTCTGGGGGCTGTTGTAACTTTGAACAGTAACTAAACAAACTGTTGAAAATTAAGGACTACACACAGAGACACGCACAGAAAGAGAGAGAGATGTTATATATATATAATGATATGTATTTGTTAGATTTGTACTTCACTGTAGTCAAAAAGATATTTGGGAGTTAATATGTGCCAACAAACGCATAATATTCAAAGTAAAAGGATAGTTTTTCTATAAACCCATTAGTGCAGTGACTTTCTGGAGGACAACAGATTTTCATTATGAATATTTACTACACAACCAAAAACGTTTGCATCCAAATTAAGCATCAGTTCATTTGGGAAAGCCTCAGACAAATAAACAGACTTCAGACTTGTAGCAACTGCATCACCAAAAACATTTAAACTCATATGTTTCTAGTCCTGTTTTTTTTTATAGCCAGGAAGTTTAAATGAACAGGACACTCATTCCTGTTACTCTCTACTTCCTTATTAAATTGTAATATTTAAAAACAATCAGATATTAGTGATGTAACCATCAGTCAATGTATCAAGAACTGCTATTCCTATCTGACTCCTCAAAAATATTGTCTGTTTGAATATCTTCCAACCACCGTAAGAACGAGTAGAATAAAATGTTAGGGTAAAACTAATTCACGATAATGCAAAAAAAATCTGTCCCCCATTATTAAAGTAAAAATATGATTTTTTAAAAATCATAAAGAGAGCACAAAATAGAAAATATAAATAAAAGGGTTATATTGTAAATACGGCTCTTTTTGAAATCCAGGGCTGCTGCTTAACTAAATCCAGCCTATGAACTACCTAATTAGAACTGATGTGCTTATTTAGTTTCCAATTCATCACAGGTGGGCCCACGTTAATGTGACGACAGAAGTAAATTACCAGTATTTGGCAATCTCACTTAATGTCATTCACATCATTAGTTCAAACTTCAAAATGCATTTTTTTAATAAAAAAAATGTTCTTAGGTAACACAGCAGCTCCAGGCTAGCAGACATTCTTATTGTTCTCAGTGGCAAAATGTATTTCTATACAGTGCTATACAAAGCAATTGCCACAAGAATAATTGACTTAGCACCCCTTATATCATGTTGCCAGTTAAATGTGTCCTTAGGCAAACTGTTGTTGGAGAGACTGACACCCACTTTCCTCTGAGTAAGATCATTTGGGAGTGGCTGTTTAGATTGGCCTACCTTATCCCTGCTCCTTGAAGGGATATCTCATAAAAATTTCAGATCATTTAATTATAACCATCTTTTGCAATTACACTTCAGAGAGTTTCCTCCTGCCACTTTTCATTTGCTTCCTAACCCCCTTGTGGGATTTATTGAGCTTTCTTCAGAATCAGAAAGAATCTTGGTGCTTTGTTCACAATCTTACTAACATTATAGCCACGCATTAAATCAAGAAATATCACGTAACACTGAGAATATGTGTGTGTGTGTATGCAAATTGATATGTGCATGTCTCACATATGCACATATGTGTGCCTACAAATGAGAAAGATTAAGATTTATATAAATGGTATAACAGAGCACAACTAACACCAGCTATCTTGTAAGGTATTTGTTTAAATTGGGGTTGGCATAGAAGCAATGTTCACAGAATTAAATTAAGGATTGTACAAAACCTCACTTTTGCTGAAAGCTAATACCGATGCAAAGTTTAATTTGAAACCCACGTCTTGTTCCTCTTGTAGACCATAAAGGTCCAAATAGGATTACATGTTACATAATATAGCCTTATAGGAAAACCTTTCACAGGTTTTTCCTTACCTAAACATAAAAACAGATTGACCACTGACAGATTACTCTTGTTTTGGCTTCAAAATTAAGGAATAAAATATTTTATTTAAGAAGAAATATGGGTAGCAAGATAAATATAGATGTTTTTCATTTAACACTGGATACTTTGGGTGACAATATTTGTGATTGAGCTGCCATTCTTTAAGAATATTCTAATATTTTCACTATTCTTTCCCTGGCTTAACCCAACATACTGTAACGAAATACTGTTTTTTCCAGATAAATCATCATATTCTTCAATTTAGCATAATGCTTGGAATCCTGATGACATCATATTTGAAAGCACCAATGTTTACCTTTGCTAGAACGAAATTCTTCCACGATCTTCAGTATTCATTGCCAAGACTTGGAAGATCCAAGTTCCCTATCAAAATGATGGTAGATTCTCCATTCAGTTCCAGGTTATGTGGTGGAAATCAAGACAATGTACTTGAATTCAGGAATTCCTTTGGAAAATGAGAAGCATTAGCTCCTTTAGTGACAGCATTGAAGAAACAATATTCTTCCATCATTCCAGGGAAGCATCTAATGCATGTGAAATTGATTTTTCTTGTAATTTCATTGAGATGAACCAAAATATAAAGATATGTTAAAACAAATTTGCAGTATTCAAGGTCTCTTCAGTGTTACAAAGTGCATTTCACCCAGTTCGATGGATAGCTTGAATCTTGAATGTGCTTTCCTGTTACTGGTACCAATGTTACTGCCATAGCAAATGATGTGGTTTTTCCAAGGAATAGGAATGCACAACAGTGAGGGCAAACATGGTCATGGCACCAATATCAGCCAAAATACTACTTTGTGCAACTCATTACTTTGCTCTTTCCCTGTTGAGATTTTGTTGTTTATGGCAGGTATTGTCATGTTGTGGAGCTCTCACGGCTATTAGTCTTAATTACATATTTGTCTTCTCTTTTCTCCTCCATCTTTTTTTGCCTCCTCATTTTGTATTTTTCATAATTCTGGAGATGTGCAGCCCATCATTCCCTTTGTTTCTTCATCCTTCCTCCTCTTTGCCACATTCTGAAGATGCTTGGTGACATCTCTTGACCATGATGTCCCTGGCAGAGGTGGGTCCCACTTACTGAATTGTTCTGTGCAAGAATGTTGCAAAAAGGTGGGTGGTTTTGCAACTGTTACTTTTGGCGGGAAAGCTGAAA
>JANHFP010003020.1:0-16079 GCA_032468135.1 Calamaria suluensis | reverse complement strand
GGATGGGTTGGGTTCTTTGCTGGGGTCAAATTGTTTCCTTCGTTTCGGATGTCTGCTTGTGTTCGGTTCCTGTTATCCTCTGTGCTGATAAGACTTGGTATGTGCTAATTAAGGTCTGGATTTCAGCCAAAGCTCCTGCTAGCAAACAATTTGAGTTTGCGTTTTCAAGAAGTGCCGAGAACTTCTGATAACAAACATTTTGCTTTTGGACATTTGTTTGGGGGGGGGGGTTCTGTTAATCGGTTTGAGCGGGATCATCACAGAGCTATTGCAGACAGAGACACAAAATAATAAATTATTCTAGCTCCTGCTCTCTAGGTGGATTCTTGAGCAACATTTCTTTTTTTGGGGCAAAGATTTATGGCACTCTCAGTCATGTAGCCCTGTTCATGCAACAAAACTAACTGGATCTGAATGGGGTTAGTATTGGACAATCAGTTCAATCCACTTAAATTTTGGAGTTAGAGAGGTTTGGTCTTAAAAACAGAAATCCTGATGTTATTTGGGGCTGGGTGTATTGTTCAGATTCTAGTGACGGTAGCAGGATGATGCAATGGTGATAGATAAAAAGCAAACAAAATATACTCCACACAACATCCCTAAGAAGGGAGCCTACCCTTTCTGCTGCTATAAAGAGACCCAACAATCTTGCAAAATTGACTTTCTCCAACAACTCCCTCCTGCTCTATCTCCTTCCCTCTCCCTCTCTCTTCTTCTCTTCCATCTCCCTTTCTGTCTATCTCCCTCCCTCCCCCTCTAAATGATGGGTCACATAACATGCTCTTTCTGCCTGACCTGGTGGAATGGGTCAATATAACTGGGATGATATGGTTTCTCAGGTAACGTGGGTGGGCCCATGCTATGAAGGACTTGAAATGTTATAACAATCACTTTGAATTGGACTAGGAAACACACCGGCACAGCCCTTGGAACGCCTACAAGGAAACCATGATCAATGGTACCAAAGCCTGATGAGGTCAGGAAAAGCCAGAATAGATGCACTATTCCCCTCCTGCTCTGCCAGAGATGAGCCAAAAGCGTGACCAATGCTATTTCTGTCCCACATCCGGGACTAAAACCTGCTTGGCAGGGGTCCAATCATCCAGGATCCCTTGGAGCAGCTGCAATACCACTGCCTTCTCAGCTATCTTTCCCAAAAAGAGAAAGTAAAGGATTGGGCAAAAGTTGTCCAGAATGATCAGGCCCAGTTAGGGTGATCCAGTGCTTCTTTAAAGTATGAATTAACCATTTCTAATTCATCACTTATTGTTGTGTGAATATAGCCCTTGTGCATATTCTGTAGGTTTGGATATACATGTATGAGCATGATAACTTAGGTAAAAGAGGTTTGCTATAAAGCTTGAAAGCTCCAACACTGGAAGTTTTTAAGAAGATCTTGGATAACCATTTATCTAAAGAGGTGTAGGTTTTCCTGCCTGGGCAGGGGGTTGGACTACATGACCTCCAAGGTCCCTTCCAACTCTTACTCTTATCTTATCTAAAGCTGCATGGAGCTTTTTTTTGAAAAGAGAATTTAGAACAGAGCAGCACAAATGTATCCTTCGGAAAATGCTGATCTACCAGTTCCAGCATTTCTTGAATAAAAACTTGAATATAGCGATGCAGAATAAATCGAATAACAGCATTCTGCTCTGACCTGAGTAAATTCTGAACCTGGAGCAATTCTGGGCAACTCAGGACAGAGTTTTACTTACTCAGTCAAGCGACATCGCTCTAATCTGCATTATCCTGGTTCAAAAGACTCCATAAAGCTCTTGCCCAGTTTTGTTGATTTGGATAGCAGTAAGGAAACTTATCCCAAAAGATTAGGATTTACTTGAGAAAGGTACCCTGATAGGAAGGAGAGGGTGAAGAAAAGAGAAAATTGGATTCAGGGGTTAACAGAGTGTGTCCCTTGCAATAAAGCTACAACTGATTGCCTCCATTCACTTGTCTTGAAACAGCTTCAGCAATTTGGAAGGCAGTCTTAATTTTACTGTTTGATCCATCTTGTTTCCTGTTCTTAGTTATTTGATGGTGATGAATGTTGATGTTTTGCGAGCTGTTTTAGCTATCTGATTGGCTTATAAAAAGGAATAGTGAATTAATTTTGTGTACTTCTCTCCATTCTTGCCCCTACATTCGGCTCCATCACATCTAGGAAGAGGCCTCGTTATTTCTTAGTATTAATCCTTCCTTTGTTCAAAACTCCTTCAATATATCCATCTTAGGTTTGTAATGGTATTCCTTATACTGTAACAGGAATATTTCCTCACTGTCACTGTAAATTTTCTCTCATTCGGACTGTAAAAAAATAGCTGAGCATTAAAAGAAGCAGTGAAGCTTGAAACTCCTACGTCTTTTTTTAAAAAATAAACTACAATACATTTCATTTCCTTGCTGTATCTAAACTTTCTGATTTTCCTAACTGCATTTTAAACCTAGGATAGGTTACACCTAAACCGACCTGAGATAGGATGGGCTATTTTCTGTCACATAAAAAGTATTTAATGGTCAGTACCAGTCTAATTGGAAAATCTGATCAACTATTATCTGTTCACAACAGTGTGAAATCACAGCTCCCGGTTCCCTGGTGTTGGCCTTGATACATATCGTTCTTTCCAAGAACTAGGATATTGTAATGTATCAACACAGTATATGTGCATATCCAAGCAGTGTCTCCTTTTGCAATTGAAAATGGAAATTTTGTCAATGCATAGATTTTCTAAGTGCTCTCCAAGATTTTCTGGTATAGCACTCAATGGGCTCAATGGGATAACCATTGAGACCATGGCTGATTTACGCCATAATCACTCAATTCTGATTTTAGTTCTTGATACTTTGTGATCTTCCCAAATAATTTGTTTTCTATTCTACTGTCATTGTATCATAATTATTCCACTTTATATATCTATATATATCTTTAAATATATATATTTGTTTCCATAGATTTTCATGGGTATAGATATGTAGGTCTTGTGTATTCGGGTCTTTTCCTGTGTAAGATTGAGAGTATCTTGGCGACATTTTGATGAGGTCCCACTCGTCATCTTCAGGCTGGTGTTTTCAGCTTCTTGCTTGTGTGAGCAAAGCGTGATCGGAACTGTCGTCTCTCTATATATAGGTGGGGCGGGGTTTGTAGCTGTACATGGGTTTGTTGGTTGTGTTGTATCATCCTGATTAGTTGATGGAGTTGATGTTTGCAGATTAGTCGGTTGTTTTGTAACATCCTGTGTGGCTGAAGTGCTGGCTGTGTGCCCATTAGTCTTTTGTGTTTTAACGACCTGGGTAATGGATTGAGTGCTGACATACTGAAATCTAGTGTACTGATATCCTGAGTCCTGTGCTGCAACCTTCTGGGCGGTTGGCTGCATTGTAATATCTTGGGCCTCTGCATTGTATCCCCTTCAGTTCTGTGGTGTAATATCCTGAAGAGACAGCTGTGGTTTTAACATCTTGGGCTTTAGTTTGGCTCTGAGTTTGTGGACTGGCCCTGTGTTCATGGCATGTGTCTGTTTGCTTTGTGTAGGGTTGGGATCAGGGTGCAGCATATTAGACTAGCACATATTCATTTCCAATTCTAGAGGGCGGCGCTCATCTCCATTTCAAAGCCAAAGAGTCAGCGCTGTCCGAAGACATCTCCGTGGTCATGTGGCCAGCATGACTAAATGCCAAAGGCACACAGAACGCTGTTACTTTCCCACAAAAGGTGGTCCCTATTTTTTCTACTTTCATTTTTTACGTGCTTTTGAAACTGCTAGGTTGCCAGAAGCTGGAACAAGTAATGGGAGTTCACCCCATTATGCAGCACTAGGGATTTGAACTGCCGACCTTCTGATCAACAAGCTCAGCTTTATTAGCCACTGAGCCACCACATCCCTTATTTTATACATAGAAGCCTAGAAAAACCTCTGAATATTAAAATATTCAAAATATAAAGATAAAAAAATCACTGTTGATTAGACAAAAAGGCTGTGGAACAATTTGTTTATGGTGAGGAAGAGTGTTTATATATGTGGCCTAGGGATACTTCCATTTCATAACCATTTCATAACCAGGCTTCCCACGAAAGATTCACTTGACTTAAAGCGCCTATTTCTGTCACAAAATATGCTCTTGCATTCTCCTCATTTCTTCACATATCCTGAAGCCATCATATCATTCCATGATCTTTATCTATGAGACTTTTCCCTTTCTAGTTCCAAGAAGCCAATCTAACCATAATATCATAAAGATTAAATAAATGGTACTGATCAGAGAAAACCAAAACATCTACTGAATTTGATTTACAGGATGCAATATTCACTCTTCCATTGTTTCCCAACATGTTTCAACTTGGAGATCATTTCCATATACAGAATTATAATGTACCTTAAAAGGTTTCCCTCACACATATGTGCTAGTCATTTCCAACTCTAGGGGCGGGTGTTCATCTCCGTTTCGAAGCCGAAGAGCCAGTGCTGTCCGAAGACATCTCCATGGTCATGTGGACAGCATAACTAAATGCCAAAGGCACACAGAATGCTGTTACCTTCCCACCAAAGGTGGTCCCTATTTTTTTCTACTTGCATTTTTACCTGCTTTCAAAACTGCTAGGTCGGCAGAAGCTGGGACAAGTAACAGGAACTCACCCCGTTACACGGCACTAGGGATTTGAACCGCTCAACTGCCAACCTTCCGATCGACAAGCTCAGCTGTCTTACCTGCTGATCCACCACATCCCTCAATAATGTACCTTACATATATATTAAAACATTCCAAAAATATTTAGTAAAAATGTTTTCCCCTCATGTGAATACAAGCATAGCATTTCCCTCTTAGAAGAAATATGTTACCATTTTAAGAGCTTCTTTAATGAATCAGTTTCCTAAAGCAGCAGTGTCTTTGTTCAGATTTACACAAAATCCCACAAAAGGACATTGCTACTTTAATTAGCAGCAGAGAGGTACTGTGGTTTTTTTAATACAATATCCAAAGATTTCTTCTGAGAAATCTTTTAGAAGCATGTATGATTCTAATGTACAAGATCATAAATAATTACATATATTTAATTTGGTATCTATGTTCACAGAAGCTCCTCATATATGAAACAAAATAAACATACATGCATTTGTAACTATTGATAATACATATAAATTTGTAATTTTCTACATGGAAGTAATACTTATATAAAAAATGCATGACAAAATAATTCCCAAGTAAAAGTCTATTCAACTACTGTAAACATTGATGTTTAAAATGTTGATATCTGAATACTGTCCAATTGATTAGCAGAAACTTCGTGGGTTTAATTTTCATCAATTAAGAATGTTAATATTGATAGAATATAATAACCTAAAAAAAAGCAACCACCCTTGTTTGAAAAAAAATAGTATTGTATGTGGTTATAACATGGTTATAACTAATTGCATTTTTTATGTGTGCTTGATCTTTGACCAGAAGTCATAATTTTCTTCCATGCAAAACAACAACTAGGTAAAGTATGGATGCTCATACAATACAGTGTATGTACAATGTATGTCATTGAAAATAAATCTCTAAGAGAAGCACACGCAGAGCATCAGTTGTTTCAATTGATCAAACAGCTGGCTTTAGTTTACTGAGCTATTTGTATAGGATTGATCTACAGCAGACAGTGAAATAACACTGCTTGCAATATACATCTATTTGAAGTCAAGGTTGAAACTCCCACTGACTTTCATTGAGATGGACTGTATTCCAAATAATTGCACAAGATCATTTTTCTCTGCAGGTGGATTTTTTTTAACCAAATATTTATCAATCACAAAATGGTCTATTCCTAAAGTATAGAATTGAAGAACATGAAGATTCTACATAAGTATCTATGAAGTAGCAGATTCAAGAAGTAAATCTTTCCCTGGGCCACATATCAGCAGGATGGAAGGATTACAGTATTTATGACTTCCATATGAGTTTTTTTTCCCAAAAACCAGAAAAGTAGTCAAAAAAGGGAGATGTGACAGAAAGAGATTCAATTATCCTGCAATCTGAAATGGTCAAAGACAAGAAAAGCTTTTTCATCTTGTCCATGCTTGTGGTCCAAATTAGACAACATTTTGACATACATTCATTTCCATCTAATGCATACAGAAAATATGTCTGTGACATTTTGCATCATTAGAGAACTCAGCCTTCAAACAATAACTCAATCTTGTCCACATTAGGGGTTAAATCCTAGCATTGACTTTGTTTTCTTTATAACAATTTACAAAATGCTTGTTTCAAACAAGGTTCTAAACAGCATTCAGAATAGTACAAATGTCAAAATTAAAATCAGTAATGATTTCTCAATGCCAGAACAGTTCATGCTGGTTTAATCCCAGATCAAGTACTCTTTCAAGAGAGACAGACAACAACAGAAAGGCCTTCATGGTTGCTTCAAGGATGGGAATTCCAGAGCTTCCAAGAAGCTTTACACAAAAATCCACTTCTGGTTATCCTCCCCCACACTTTATTTTTCCATTTAATAATATGATTTAGAAGTGGGGAAAGTCCTTTTGTGCTGTCATTGCTTGATAAGTAAAAATCAGAGATTCCTGTGAAGTACTATAAAGCAACCAATTTGTCAGACTCAGATATATCTTTTACATACATGTGTGTGTGATCACACCCAAGTATGCTCTATATTGGCCGGAAGCAGCTTTGGCACAATTATAAATATAAAAGTATTTCCCAGTGCAACCTGTAATTGCTGGGATTGACCGTAAAATCTAAACCATGTCTCCTTGATTGGCCCACAGAAGCTAAAATAAAGGGATTTTTTTTACAGTTATTTTATTCTGGTGATATGACTAATTCAGTTTTCATTATTAAAGGAACGTGTTCTAGTATATTTTTTATGTAGAGTAACAGCTGATAGTGTTTGAAAGTTTGGCACCGAAGAAAAAAGACCATATTTTGCAATCACCCCCCATACACACACACACAATATTATAAATTCATTGCAAAAATTGTTTGTTAAATTTCAAGTCATTTTATTTGACAAAGACAAACTTAACCATGTTTTAATTGGATATTATTTAATCAAAAATTAAATAATAAAATTTATTTTTAAAATGCATGTTCTGCTTCCTAAATATAGTCCAAAGCGCTCACAACATAGATAATCCCCATACCATCCAGATCAAAGCTCAGATTAAGAACCACAATCTTATTTGTATGTCATGACAAAAATGAGGAAACAATATCCACACTGTCCTCATAGGAATCTTTCTTTTTGCTCAATTAATTCTACAGTGTCATGTATGAGTCTAAATATAAATAAGATTTGGAATCCATTTCTAATTACATTTTGATAATATACACCTCTGAAAAATTCTGAAATATCAGTGGATATTCCTTGACAAGTTATCTTCTAGTGTTACATTGCATTTCTCAAAAATCAGGCTGTACTAATGGGTAAAATCAGCTGAAGCCTCAAGCAACTGGTTTGAAGAAATTGTGGTATTATTTCACATGCATAGTGTTTCATGCACACTCCACTCCAGGACATCAAAGAGTAATACTGATATAATTTGGCTTGCTATGAATTATATATTCACCTTTGCTTGGGGGGAAAAGCAAAAGGTGCAGTGTTTAGAATGCAGTACTGCAGGCTAATTCTGCCCACAGTCTGGAATTCAGTCCTGACCAGGCTCGAAGTTGACTCAGTCTTCCGTCCTCCCAAAGTTAATAAAATGAGGACCCCGATTGTTGGGCGCAATTGCTGACATCGTAAACCGCCCACTGTGGGACAGTGCATAGATCTAAGTGTGATTGCTATTACTGTTCTATGTTAGCAAAAAAGTTTGGGACAATCCTGGTTCAAGAGAAAATAAAACAAAACCACATATTCTTACTTCACTTGTGGAAGATATAACTATGGCTTCCAAGTTCACCATTTGATCAAGTTCACCATATTGTTACCATTTAGCTCCTGGAATCAAGATAAAGAATCTATAGAGGGCATAGGGAATGATGTAGAAGGACAGGAAGAATGACCTTACCAAAGCAAAGAATGGGCCAGACAACTGGGCCATTCTAAGAAATTAAATGCCTCAGTCAGGTCTCTCTCTAGTCCATCTAAGCGAGGGAGGGGAAGCAGATCCCTCTTTGCAAGGTTCTATTACTGTACCTGTTACATTAAAAGTGGCCTTGGCTTACATGGCATTAGTTTCTTAGTCTGGTCTTCTTTACAGAGATCACACAATCTCTCCTCATGCATGGTTCAAGGAATTTCCAATTTCCAATTAACTTCTGGTTTAGTTTTAGATCTGAGAAAATGTTACAAAAACAGTTGACTGGAGCTCCCATCTCAACTACTTACCAGTTCCTGGGATTTCTCCCTTCTAGACTGAACTTGTGCTATTGTGGTATCTCTTGATTTGCTATATCAGATATACTTGAAGAAATGGATTTGCTAGTCTGTCTATTCAACACCCTCCTCCTCCCCTGCCAAAAAAAGTATGGGAATGGCAGGTAGGGCACTGATTAGCATGCTAACTTTCCCATTGGGAAGGACTGGATGGTCCTTCTTCATCCATCACAGAGTATCCATGAAGATCCTTGCACTACAACTGGAAAATGGACTAAAAGGTAAGAGAAATGAGAAATATGTGGAAGCCATATTTGACATTATCTATTCTCACTCGTAGCTTTAATACCCTCAAAACATCTGAAGATATCAGGCCATGAAGCTAGTTTTTACAAGCTGGAGTACAGGATGCAGCAGGAATTAATATCTTAACAAGTCTAGCCTTATTTATCAAATGTATATAGCCACCGATCTGACCCAAGGCAACTATGATTGGTGCAAAATGATAGATAAAAAGTAAGAATAACAAAATAGCAGATACAAATAGAATAAATCATGATAATGTATTCTTTTTTTTAAAAAAACTGGAAATAAAAATGGCCTACTTAACAAAGGAACCATCTAAATATGCTTCCAGTTCCCTAGATACCCCAGGCCTGGTCACACACCCAGGTGTTCTTCCAGAATATCAAAATGGATAGGACTAGTCTAATTTCAAGTGGAGGAATATTCCATGAGGCAGGTGCCACAACAGAGAAGGCACATCTCTTAGGATAAGTGGTGAAATCCAATTTTTTTACTACCAGTTCTGTGGGCATGGCTTGGTGGACATGGCAGGGGAAGGATACTGCAACATCTCCATTCCCTCTCCGCTCCTGGGGCCAGCCAGGTATTTGCTTGTTTTCCGAACTGCTCAAAATTTCCACTACCAGTTCTCTAGAACCTGTAGAACCCGCTGGATTTAACCGCTGCTTAGGATCCTCTAAATATGAATTCCTACCTGAAGATAGCTACAACATACTTTTCTATGAGATTTGATGGACAGACTGATATAAGCAGAGAAGCATGGTCAAATAGTCCAGTCCCAGGCACGAAAGCACAGTTATTACTAATATTCATATTGTAGCTATAGAAACCATAAGGTTTGATGTCACCAGTAAAATGTAGGGTGAAGTTGTACACTGCAATTGCTAAGAACCTGCTTGTTTATTTATAGCTTACTATTGTGTGAACCCAATTATCATGGTTATACATTTTGATTTATGGCTTAAGAAAACCATGGGTTGGGAAAAAGTGTGAAAAAACTCTAGATATTAGATTAGCAAATTTGCCATAGAAATTAACTTGTAGGTGTTGGATAGGACCTAATAACTGGTTTTGTCATATGCTGATGACTTTCCATTTTGTTTTCATTCATGCCAGGGTGAAGTATGATGGTGCCTTCATACTGCCACAATTGAACATTCCTGAAGCAAACTTTGGTAATTCAGGGTATAATATGGTAACAATTATAGCTCTTGTACTTTGATGAACTTGATAATCCAGTGCATTTTATGAATTTAATATGCCAGTTTGCTACAAGATTCTAGTGAACATCAATGCTTATTCAATGGATGGGATCAAATTATTGTAATGCATTTCTCCTTGGGCTGTTCTTGAAGATGATATGGAAACTTCTACAGTATGGTAATTCAATTGATTTGCCACTAATGGCTTTTGGATATGATTTGCACATAATTTTGTCTTGAAATGTCTTCACTGGGTGATAGTATATTTTTGTATTCAATTCAGAATGTTTGATTTGACCTTTAAAATTTGAGCCTGAATCTTAAGTATCTCAACCTGCCAATTTCCTGGGTCCCTTCATCACACTAAGATCTGCTAGTTCAAGATTTATTCCACATATAACCAGACAATAAACTACTTTTATAGAAAGGTTTAGCTGTGACAGGCATGACGGCATAGAAGGTGGGGAGCAAATAACATATGTGATTCCATCATAATTCAAATGTATAAACTTACATACAAGTCTTTTTTTAAAGTAATTTTATTATAAGAGATTTTAAATGAGTTTAAAATCTTACAGAAACATAGAATAAATGGTAGGAAAAGAAAAAGTGGGAGATAACAAGAGGGAAAGAAAAATAAGATATCTAAAGAAATGATTTCTTTACAACAGTTACAAACATAACTGCCATCATCACCCTCCCAAATTACATATCATTTGTGATGCAAGACCACCAGAGTAGCATTTGTGCATGACACCATCATTTTGGTGTCACGATAGTTTGTTATGGATACACTGGCAGTAAGTGTTGGAATCAGATGCCAGTCATTTATTGAGTTTATATAGAGTTACAGAAGGAAGACGTTTAGGGCACAAATACAGCATTTTCATTGGTGGTGTCTTCTGGACATTTCCCTCCAATCCCTATGGGCATCTTGTTGGTGGAAACTAAATGATCTCATTCCTCAGTCAGGAGTTTGGTTATCTTATTCCCAGTGAGGAGTTTACCGTGCACTAACAAAACTGAGTGAGCTCATTGAAATAACAGGTGCAGTATAAGTGGGGGCAGGCAGTTTTCTGCTCTACCCCCCTCCCATTGCCCTGACTATCACAGGTAAACTTGTTACCATCAATGCTTCAGAAAGCATAGTTCTTAATCCAGGCATTGGTAAAATGGCACAGGATATTTATAATAGTTTAACATCATCTGCATTTCTCCCAGATCCAGTCTTGTCCAAACCTATTAAAACATTCTCAAATAAGAAATGTGTGAACCTTTCAGATGCCATGAAACTTTTCCTTAGTTTTATTACAAGACACTAAACTGGCTACTCTTCATGAAACCCTATTCAAATATATATTTATATCATTTCTAGAACTGTTGTACAGCAAGCTTTCCTCTTTTCAAACAGGTAAACCTCTAGGAAATTTAAACACAGCCTGTAAAGCTTTACTACCCAGGCAGATCATAAAATGCAATGAATAATAGAATAACAGAGATTGAAAAGACCTTGGAGGTCTTCTAGTCCAGGAATCCTCAGCCCTGGACCATGCACTGCTTTAGCGGGCACACAAAGCTTCATTTGCACATGTGCAAGATTTAGGTTGTATGCACAAAACTGCCACCACCACCCCACCAAAACCATTGCCACCAGTCCATGGAATGAAAAAGGTTGGGGACCTCTGTTCTAGTCCAGGTCAAGCAGGAGATCCTACAAGTGGTTGTATCAGTGATGGATACAGTGATGGATACACCCATAATTTATGAAGGCAAGCTGTCCCACTGATTAATTTTTTAACTATCAGGATATTTCTAGTTTATATATTGTTACTCCTTATTTCTAATTGAAACAAATTCCTTCCTGATATTTTGTAGTTCATGCATTCCTAAGGCATGACAGCACTGTATAAGGAGAGGCTATCAATCAGCAAAGCTAACAGAGTCTGAAACACCATTACCAAAGCTTTGAACCTTTTGCCTAAACATGTCAGCTTTGGAAACCATATTAGACCTGGGTGGAACCATATTAGACCTGGCTGGAAAGCTGAGCAAACATGAGATTTGAAATCCTGCATTACAGATAGCTAAAAAATAGACGGGAAATTGAAATTAGATAAGTTGTACTTTTCCTTTTAATATACATACTCTATTTTTCCCAAAATAAGACATCCCCTGATAATAAGCCCAATTGGGCTTTTGAGTGCATAGCAGTAAGGCCAAGTACTTATTTCAGGGTTCAAAAAAATATAAGACAGCCACACTGAAAAAGATCAGTTTTGTGCTTCTTTTAATGAATATACCAAGTTCTCAATTAGAAAAAAAATCCTACAATAATATTTAATTCAATGTTCACATACAACCAAGGCTAAATGAAGACCATGATAAACTGCTATTAGTTTTGCAGGATGTGTTTTATAATTACCCCAAGATTGCCAGTTACTAATGTTTTATCTCACATATTGATCAGTCATTCATCTCTTTCCACTCTGGGTTGGCAATTAGTAGGCAGATGGCCTCATTCAAAATGCCCCATTTGCCTGAGAGTCATCAGTTGCTGACTCCTCTATTAGACAATTAAGTAGACAATTAAGTAGTGGGTACCATATAATACCCACTAGACAGCACAAGGAGCAGAATGACACAGGACTGGGGGAAATAAACAAATAGTTCTCCCTGTGATGAGCAATGATTTTTCAATCTATAGAATCAAAGGGACATTCAAAAGTATTCAGCATGATAGGAAAAATGCTAAATTATTTTAGTGTAGGCAAGTGTTGACCTTTCATTTCAGATAAGGCCTGAATACCTTACAGGACTGAATATTGTAGGGATTCAAGTAAATCAAATTATCCTGGCCTCTCTTATCTTGTATCCTTCGTTTTACTAAACATATTTCTGGGCCTCCCAAAATAAAAGTTTTTAGTAGCTGACATACAACATTCATCAAATATGCAGCTGGTAATGAATTTTCTCATGCAATTAATTATATTGACCATTATATCATGCACAGACTTTTCCTTTCTAATTCACCCTTTGGATTTAAGCTTTGTTTTGTTTGTTTACATATTTAGTTAAGATGGCAGAACACCTTAAATAAGAAAGCTCCGATCATTGAAGTAAAATAAAATCAATAAAAACACAGTAAGAACAATTGATTCAGTACCTAGGTGAGACATCTGGATTTTTTTTCCCAACAACATAAATCAAATCACATCAATTATGGGCCTTACTAACATCCCAGTCATAATGCCTGGGAGACAAGCCAGGTATTTTATGCTTTCTGGAAGGCCTGCAAAACTCAGGACTGTCCAAATCTCAAGTGTTCACTATGCATGTGTGTCAGTACAATGCACAAACGTCTTAGATGTAGACATTACGTTGGCTTGCAAGGCAGTCTCTAAATTAGAGGTCTTTGCTTGCAGAGAATAGAAGGTTTATAGTATACACATAGCAATGGCAATGTACTTTTATTCCATCCTTGAAATGGGAGGAAAGTATGTCAATATAAAACGCTCTGCCACCAGATCATACCAGTGGTGGGTTGCTCCAGGTTCGGTCCACCCACTCAACTGGATGTCATCATGGATGATCTGTGCATGTGCAGATGTGTGTGCATGCACGCACTCCCATTATGAACCGGTAGTAAAGGTAAGTGGAATCTATCTCTGGATCATACCTTTCCCGCACTTAGGCAACTAAATCAGTGCTAAGTAGGTCAATTGTCAGATGACTAAAACTTTTTTTAAAATAATTCATGATTTCAAGAATCCAGGGTAGACCGAAGAAATCTGTTCCTTAAAGTCTGTCAAAGCAGGAAAAGCCATCCCTGAGGAAGAATCTCTACAGCGTGTACAGGAATGGCTAAGACATGGAAGCGGAGGGATTGATGAAGATCCCTTCTTCATGTACTCCTGATGGTGCTTTGCCTCACATCTTGCAAGCAGAGAAGTAGCTGTGCACTGTTTCCTCAGCTGCCAGGGCTGAACAAGGCCAAGGATTTCAAGTGGGACTATGGACCGCAAGAGGAGAGGAAGCCTTCAGGTTGCAGAAGCCATTTTGTATCAGACTGTAGTTGTGGAATAAGCAAGCTCTTACAAAGAGCGGAACTAGATCCCACCCTGACAAAAAATAGTTCAACAGAGAAGAATTAAAAACAATGTTAGATAGAAACACAGTCAGGATAAACCTCCTCCACCCTCCCCATCCTGCATTTTTGAAAATACTACTGTTCTGAAAACTCATTTAATGTTTATGAAACACATACTATATCCTAATGTTCTCTTTATTTGTATTCATTTTTGTATTCAATTCATGCTTATACTTATAGATATATTACCTAATATGTAATCGACAAAATAAATAAATAAATAAATCTTGCCCAACTCCTAGCAAACATTTGAAAGCAAGGAAACAAAAAAGGGCAAAAAATAATGATGACATTGGTAACAGGAATGGTAACAAATAAAAATATTATTTATAATGTATTATTGATATTGCTATTATTATTGTCTTATCATTTCAAGTTTGGCTTTAAAGCCTAATTAGAAAAGAAAAAACCCAGATACAAAAATAGGACAGCTGCTGAGCTTATTCTCTCTGGCAGCCACAACACAAACAGTCCTGGAGTTGCTGAGCCTAGCAGCTGGGCAGAAGAAATGTACCATAGTAGAACTGCCAGCCAACTAGAGCCCAACAGATCACTGACCTCCAGAGGTCCACCTTCCCATGTGCCATGGATTGCCCAGATGGGAGGCCTTCTGTTACAAGAAATGGGAAATCTTTGGTTGCCTGCCACAATACCTTGGACTGCTTTCAGCCTACCTTAGCAGCAGACTTCCTGTAGACAGAGGTTCCATTGGGAAGACATATCCTCAAGAAATAAGCAGAGGAAGGACACTGGGGGAAGGACCCAAATATGAGAAGACATGGGGTAAAACTGGGCTTCTGTTTCACTTGTGTCAAACTAACCAAAGTGAATCAAAGCTGCCTGGGACCATCCTTCCGGTGAGCAGAGAATGCTGCATGAGATATGGGTAGATAGGAGACAAGTAGCCTAGTTCACTCTTTTGCTACCTTATTACAAAGCAAGATGAGAGTACATCAGTGGTGAAATCTATTTTTTTACTACCATTTCTGTGGGTGTGGCTTGGTGGGTGTAGTGTGGTTTGGTGGGCATGGCTTGGTGGGTATGGCAAGGGAGGGATACTGCAAAATCTCCACTCCCACCCCACTCTGGGGCCAGCCAGAGATGGTATTTGCCAGTTCTCCAAACTACTTGAAATTTCCACTACCGGTTGTCTGAACTGCTCAAAATTTCTGCTACTGGTTGTCCAGAACCTGTCAGAACATTCTGGATTTCACCCCTGGAGTACATAAACAGTAATTGGGCCACTTAGGATGCCCCCAGTGAATGATGATGTTGACTGGCAAGTACCTGACTAGAAAAAAGCTTTCTTTTAATATATACCTTTTAATCAAAACCTTATTCATATGCACTAATATAATTCAGAAGTAGAACTGATTTGATAGTTCAGAATGAAAGGTTGTAAAAAATTGTGATAAGAAGTTCTGAAAACGGGCTCTCCATTACTTGTCAGTACGTGTCAGTACTGGATACTGGAGAACAGAAATGGGGAAAGACGGGGAAAGGAAAGGCGCCGGGAATATAAGAAATAATATAAAAGTAAGATGACAATAGGAAGAGATTATAAATCCTGTATGTAAAACTATTAAATATATATATTGATCTCAGAACACAATGAATGGAAAGTGGGCATAAGAAAAATGAGCACAGAATTAAGTGTGACAAAATGAGTGAGATGAGTAATGAGAAGTGTAAAAAAGGAGACTTCCGCTTCCGTCCCCGCCGCGACTGGGAGCAGCGTGACATTGCTGCTCCCGCCTGTTGCTTCGGAGGGCCCCCCTGGGGGGCACAGGTGGGCTTTTAGAGCCCATCTGCTGAAGGGGCGGCTGCTGGGTGCCCCCCAAAGCAGGGTTGCCCGCGGGGGGGCAGTTCCCGGCTTGCCCCAGGCTCCGAGCGATTGTGGAGATGCCAGAATGGTGTCACAGCGGTGACGGCAGTGAGCGCTCTTGAAAAGAAGAAGCGAAAGTGAGTTTTAAAACTTTTTTTCTTCCTGCAGCGAGATCGGCTGAGGAGGGACCCTGAAAATGGTGTAAGCCTTTTTTAAATAAAGAAAAGGAAAAAAGAACTTTACTGGCAGAGAGGAGAGCGGAGGGAGAAGGGGGAGGGGGCTGCC
>JANHFP010003019.1:52606-64608 GCA_032468135.1 Calamaria suluensis | reverse complement strand
GTTTAAATGGCTGTTCACTGCCCCGAGTCCGCGAGGAGAGGGGCGGTATATAAATCACAACAAATAAATAAATAAAATAAATAAATTTAAGAGTGATCAGCTTATAGCCTGTTGGCGAACCTATGGCATGCGTGCCGGAAGTGGCACGCAGAGCCATTTCGGCCAGCACGCATGGAGTCACCCATTTTTCTTCCGGGTTTTGAGGGCACACATGTGCACAAGCCAGCTAGTCTGCTAGTTGCTGGTGCACGTGCGTGCCCTGGAAACCCAGAAGAGGAATGAGCGACTCCATGTCTCATAGTGGCTATTCCCCCTGACTCAAGGTAGAGGGAGAGGTACTCAATCTCTCTCTCTTGCATGCGGACGCGGCTAGAGCGGTGGCGGGTGATGTGACCCCCTGGGTCCGGGGGAGGAGCTGCCTCTCCAGGTCTTTGCCTCCTGAGGGGATGGATGCTCCTTGCCTGGAAGAGTGAACGAGGCATTTCCACGCTATCTTGCCTTGCTGTTCCAGAGGACAAAGCTCTCGGGAAACAAGGCTTGGTCGCAGCCAGTAAAGAGCTGCTGTCTCCACCTGCTGCGACCGCTCTCCTTTCACCGCTGTGCCACTCTTGGCCGGTCGTGTAGGGCAATTCCCATGATGGCACTGGTGTTGGGAGCATTGGTGGAGATGGCTGGCAAAAGAGACAGAAGAGCTGCTTAGGAAGGGCGGCGCTTGACCGAGAAGGAGATGTCGGATCGGGGAAACCGCTCCGGACCCGGGCTGGCTGGCCAGCCAGCGGTAGCACCTGTGGGGGCAGGAGATATGCCTGTTGGGCCCGCACTGCAGGTGGCGCTTGACCGAGAAGGCGGCGGGGTTGAATGAGCTCTACCCTCAGGCGCCCAGGAGGAGCGGTCCCCCCTCCTCTCCTGCTCCAGCGGTGGGCAAAGACTGCCAATGGCTCGGCGCCTCTTTCCTTCTCCCCCAGCTGGCTGCAAGGTGAGGAAGCAGTACTCTGCAGGCCAGCGTTCTTGCAGCCACAGCCCAACAGCCTTCCCTCCTGCCCCCGCGATTGCCCCCGCTGCCCATGCATCCGTCCGCTCCAGAGCATTGGTGGAACTCAGCTGCTGCCCTCTGCTCTTCCCGCTCCTCCTCGCGGCTAGAGAAGAAGGAGGCTGAGCTGGCGAAGGCACTGAGGGTGAGCTGCACATTCCCTGCTGCTCCTCTGCCCGGTGTCAGATCAGGGAAACCGCACCCACGATCTTGCTTCAAACGGGCGCAGAGAAGGGACTGGGTGGGCAGACGTAGCAGCAGAGGAGAAGCCCTCCTCTAGCTGACCTGCCCAGCCCTGCAGGGGCTCGCTGACTATTTGGGTCTCACAGTGGTGTCCCCTACCCCACATTCCTGCTGGCTGGAGAAGCCGAGTCAAGGCAGCTAGAGGAGGGTGTGACGGCAACGGGCACTTCTCTGATTCTGCCTCTGCCCAGTCTGCCTCGCCCCTTTCGCCACTGATGCTGTCCTGGGAATAGGCCAGCGCTCCCGGCAAAGGAAGTTTCATGGGAAACCTCGGCTCAGAGGAAGAGAAATGGGGGGGGACTGTTCGCTCTTCTTCCCAGCTGCCACGTTTCTCACCAGCTGAGGGAAGCAAACAGGTCCACTTGTTTTCTCTTCCCCTGAGCCGAGGCTTCCCATGAAGCTTCCTTTGCCGGCTGCGCTGACCTATTTTCTGGAGCATTGGTGGAGATGGCTGGGAAAAGAGACAGAAGAGCTGCTTAGGAAGGGCGGCGCTTGACTGAGAAGGAGGTGTCAGATCGGGGAAACTGCTCCGGATTCAGGCTGGGTGGCCAGGCAGCGGTAGCACCTGCAGGGGCAGGAGATATGGCTGTTGGCTCCGCACTGCGGGCGGCGCATGACTAAGAAGGGGGCGCGGGCGAACAAGCTCTACCCTCAGGCGCCCAGGAGGAATGGTCCCCCCTCCTCTCCTGCTCCAGTGGCGGGCAAAGACTACCAATGGCTCGGCACCTCTTTCCTTCTCCCCCAGCTGGCCGCGAGGTGAGGAAGCAGCACTCTGCAGGCCAGCATTCTTGCAGCGATGGCCAGACAGCCTTCTCTCCTGCCCCCGCAGGTGCGACTGCCGCCTGCCCGCCCATCCGGGTACGGAGCGGGTGCGACCGCCGCCTGCCCACCCACCCATCCAGATAAGGAGCAGTTTTCCCGATCTAATATAGGGCAGAGGAGCAGCGGGGAATGCACATCGCCCAACACCGCTCCAGCCACGTCCGTGAGAGAGAGTGATTCAGTCCCTCTCCCTCCGCCCTGAGTCCGGGGGAGGAGCCGCTGTTCCGGGTCTTTGCCTCCCAAGGGGATGGACGCTCCTTGCCCGGAAGGCTGCCTGGGAGAGCAAGGCACAGCGAATAGGCCAGGCACAGTGTCCATGTGATCTTGCCTTGCTGTCCCAGAGGACAAAGCTCTTGGGGAACAAGGCTTGGTCGCAGCCATTAAAGCTGCTGTCGCCGCCTGCTGCGCCCGCTCTCCTTTCACCGCTGTGCCACTCAGCCAACACCGGTGCCAACATGGGAATTGCCCTGCATGGCCGGCGAAGAGCAGCACAGCGGTGAAAGGAGAACGGGCAGCAGGCGGAGACAGCAGCTCTTTACTGGCTGCAACCAAACCTTGTTTCCCGAGAGCTTTGTCTTTTGGGACAGCAAGGCAAGATCGCGTGGAAGCACCTCGCTCACTCTCCTTGGCAGCCTTCCAGGCAAGGAGCGCCCATCCCCTCAGGAGGCAAAGACCCGGAGCGGCAGCTCCTCCCCTGGACTCAGGGCAGAGAGAGAGGGACTGAATCACTCTCTCGCACGGAAGCGGCTGGCAGAGGCGGCAGCAGCAAAGGCTCCCCAGTCCCGGTGGGATCGGCCAAAACGAGCTCCGTATTGATGAACCGACTACTACCGTCACCATGTCCCCGCCGGCACTGCAGTACGAAGTAGCCACTATTTTTCTGGGTCACCCAGAGCTTGAGGGCGTTTTTCAGGAGCACCTCCTTGGGCTTCAGCCACATCTTTCCCACCGAGCTGTAGCTCGCCCTGCTACCCAGGGGGTCACATTGCCCACTCCAGCCGCATCCGCGCGCACGAGAGCGATTCAGTACCTCTCCCTCCGCCCTGAGTCTGGGGGAATGACTCATGTTGTCGCTCATTCCTCTTCTGGGTTTCCAGGACACGCACGCACACCAGCAACTAGCAGACTAGCTGGCTTGTGTGCATGTGTGCCCTCAAAACCCGGAAGAGAAATGGGTGACTCTACGTGTGCTGGCCGAAATGGCTCTGCGTGCCGCTTCCGGCACACGTGCCATAGGTTCGCCAACATGGACTTACTGCATGTACAGTAACATGATCTCTGTATTGTCTATTTAGGGGTAGTGTTTTTAGTATGCTAATAATAAACTTTGCTCACCTTTGGATCCTTTGCCTACAGCTTTTGTGTGGTTACATTATCAGCTTCTGTTGGAAAACTTCAGTTTATCTAGTACTAATTCACTGTGGAGTTACTTATGGAATAGCTCTGACTGGAGCTGAAATTAAAGTACCAGGTCTTTGTTATATTTCAGTAAGGCTTGATGAATCTTTATTCTGATCTGTTGATAAAGTATGTGCTGTATGATAAAAACTTAGACTGATTCATAATTGCCTAAATGAGAATGTTCTTAAATGCCTTTATTGCAGAGCACCACAGCAATATCTTGGGTTCTGTGCTATTCAGTATTTTTATTAATGAAATGGATAATGAGACTGAAGGGATAATTACCAAACTTACATATAATACAGTACAAACTAGGAGAAGTGGCAAATGTTTTAGAAGAGAAAGGGAATTCAAAAAGATCTAGACAGACTTGAGTAGTTAAGGGAAATAAAATCTAAATGGAGCAATATAGTGTTTGATATCTGGGTAAGAAAAATGAAACAAATATAAGATAGAGAGACCTAGCTTTGCAGGAGCTGGGTGTTCTACTAGATAATAAGCTGAACATTTGCCAGCAGCACGATGCAGCTCCTAAAAAGGTGAGTGTTGTTTTGTGGTGTATTAGCATGACCTTACACTAAATGCAAAAACCCACTCTAGGAGAAAAAGAAGCAAAAAAACAAGCCTGAAAAATAATTAAAAGGAATCTTTACTCCTAGGGTATGAATGCTGAAGACCTAACTGAATTGTTTTGTTTGGGGATCATAATCTTGGAAAAGAAAGATGGAATGTACAAAGACACATTTCTCTGCAGATCTTTAAAGGAGTCATGTAATTTTCCAGAATCATGTAGTATTGGCAGAGAACAGTTGGGGGATCGTAGAAAAGAACATTCAAATGCTTCAAAGAATTTGAATCTAGTGTTAAAATTACACTTATTTTTCTCCTTTTTTTGCAGTGACTTCAATGACTTTGAACCTGGTGATTTAGTTTGGGCCAAACTTGAAGGCTACCCATGGTGGCCATGCCTTGTGTATGCACACCCAACAGAAGGATCCCTTTTAAGAGGGAGAGGAAGATCATCACGTATCCATGTACAGTTTTTTGAGGATGACCCTTCAAGGGGCTGGGTTAGCATTAGATACATAAGACCATATAAAGGTAAGATATGCGGTAACAGAATATTACAGCTGAAGTTAGATATCTTTATATTTAATACTGTTATTACTTCATTTTGATAGCTAACAGGCAAAGAAAAAAAACACTTTTGTTCTTTAATTAGGAAAAAGGTATGATAGATTTCCTGGGAAGTATGGTAAACTGAAGGTGGAGTAGAGGCAACAACTGTGGTGGAAAAAGGAGACCCTGAATGAATCGGTTGCCTGAACACTGGATTAAAGAGAGGACCTGGGATCACCAATAGTGCTTCATATAGATCAGAGGTTCCCAAACTTGTCAGCTTTAAGATTTGTGGACTTCAACTCCCAGAATTCTCCAGCCAGCAGAGCAAAATACAGGAGACCTTGAAGTTATTGAAATTGTACTTGTCTTGGTGAAGGGAGAGGTTATTTGTGTGTGTGTGTGTGTGTGTGTGTGTAGGTCTTGGTGTATTCGGGTCTTTTCCTGTGTAAGATTGATTGTGTGTGTGTGTGTATTTGCTTTTTTACTTTTTTCCTGTCCCCTCCTTTTTTCTCTGTGTTTGTTTTGTATTTTTCTTAGTTTGTGTTTTTATACTTGTATTTTTAAACTTAAAAAATATTTTTTAAAAATGTCAGCCATTTTTCTTTTACTGCTGTTATCTACTCTTCCCTTTCAGCTTGTAGATTCTACTGGCTTTATGTTTGCATCCTCTGGAGTGTAAAGAACACTGTGTTTGCATAGTTCAGTTACTGTATAAATTTGATAAAACCCTCTGAATTTTAAAGCTACACTTGTGTTCTATAGTCGTTTTAATCTATGCTATATAGAAAGCAGGAGTCTTGCCAGAGAGATCAATGATTGAATTAGGGATTTAAACCAGAATTTCTCCTGGTTATGTTGTTTCAGGAATTTCAAAAAGAGATTGCAAATAGCTTAGATTCAGTGGTTTTAAATGAAGATATTGAAAGTTAAAACATAGGATGGACTTAGGAAAAAAGAGATCTCAATAACCACTCTTTCTATTCCCTTTATTTTTAAAGGTTCTTCAGGCAGAGACACCCAGAGGGGAGGTATGTTTTACAGTTCAAGACCTGAAATTTTAAGAGCAATGGAACTGGCAGATGCTGCTATGAGAAAGGATAGAAGTGAACGACTAGGTCTAGCTGTCTGTGACAAACCTTCAGAAAGTGAAGAAGAAGAGGAAGAAGAAATGGAGGTATTTTTGTTTAAATTGTTGCTTTCAGAAACACTAGGATAAATGTTTTTCTTTTATTTCTCAGGATACATTTTTATGTGAATGCATCTTTGTATCAATGGAACTCTGAGTTCCTTTCCAAACAAAAGATAAAACATAATATCTAAGTAAATCAGTTAAAAAAAACAAACTGAAAGTCCCTGTGAAAACACCCAACACGCCCCATACACTTGCTTGGGCTCCAATTAGGTATCTGTATGCCTCTCAAAGAAAGTCAGGTAGATTTTTTTTTTAATCTGTTGAGCTTCATATTTATTCTTATTATTTAAGTTGAGGTTGGATGTGATCAATTGGTTAATGTAGAAAAATGTAGCCTGTTATCTTAGATAAAGCTGTATAGTTTTCCTTCATTGGTTATACTGTATATTTCTCTTAGCAAGTATGTCTAAGCTAAAGAACATTGATCTGGTCATTTGCTTACAAATAGGAGATTGGGAAAAGGATCAAGTTTTTGGAAGTTGCAAAGTTGAGGTATTAGACTGCTAATTATAAGCTTGTCTTTAAAATATCCATTTTTTTATATTTCTTGTCTTTTTTTTCCTTAAGCAGGTGAGCGATGAAGGCGATGACTTCGACACAGCAAAGGAAGTAAAAAGTAGAAATAAAAGGATAGCTAGACAAAAGCATTCTGATGTAAAAAACAAAAAGAGAAAGATTTTCACGGATTCAGATACAGAAAATGAGGGTTCCGATATGGAATTTCAGCCAGATGAAGCTAGCAGTGATGAAAATAGTATTGAAATGTGTGACAATGAAACTTCTGAATCTGAAACTGTCCCTCAAAAGAAACGTTCAAATAAAGTACTCACTAAACATGCTCCTAAACAAGTACAGGAAAAGCCATGTAAATCCCCACAAGAAGTTAATCTTAAAAACAACCACTCTGAAACACCCAGTAGGGAAATTTTTCCTGATTTCCTGCATAAATTAGCTTCTTATGCAGCTCCTGAAAGTTTTGATTTTCGATCAAGCATTAACGGAGGAGCAGCCGGAGCGGTTGGAGGAGATGGTAATCCAACCGTATGGGAGCATGAAAAAATAGATTGGCTTCAGGATGGTAGAAGGAAGGATGGTCATAGAAGACGACAAAATGATCCAGATTATGACCAAAGTACTTTATTTGTGCCAGAGGATTATCTTAAAAACTGCACTCCAGGAATGCGGAAATGGTGGGAGTTGAAGAGTCAAAATTTTGATGCTGTGATTTTTTATAAAGTTGGAAAATTCTATGAATTATATCACATGGATGCTGTTGTTGGTGTAAATAAGCTTGGCTTGGTATTTATGAGAGGCACTTGGGCTCACTCAGGTTTTCCAGAAATGGCGTTTGATAGATTCTCCAATGTCCTAGTTCAAAAAGGTTATAAAGTTGTACGAGTCGAGCAGATGGAGACTCCCGAGATGATGGAAGCACGGTGTAAAACTTTGGCTCACCCAACAAGGTTTGACAGAGTTGTACGCCGAGAAGTATGCAGGATAATTTCCAAAGGCACACAGACCTACAATATTCTTGATGGTGACTATTCAGAGACCCACAACAAATACCTTCTTTGTGTAAAAGAAAAAACAGATGATTCTGCTGGCCTGCATCGTACTTACGGAGTTTGCTTTGTTGATACAACGGTTGGAAAGTTTTTTATTGGCCAGTTTCCAGATGACCGTCATTGTTCTAGATTTAGAACACTTCTGGCTCATCATATTCCTGTACAGATAATTTTTGAGAAAGGAAACCCCTCTGCAGAAACACAAAAGATACTTAAAGGCCTAATCTCTTTTACTATTCAAGAAAGCTTGGCTCCTGGTTCTCAGTTCTGGAATGCATCTAAAACTTTAAAAACTCTCATGGAAGAAAGTTATTTTCAGAACAAAGAGAATACAAATGATGGAATTACTCTGCCCCCAATAATCAGATCCATGACTGCAGAAAATGATTCACTGGGACTTACTCCTGCAGAAAACAGTGAACTTGCTCTCTCTGCTCTAGGCAGTTGTGTATTCTACCTTAAAAAATGTATTATTGACAAGGAACTTCTATCAATGGGAAATTTTGAAGAATACATTCCTGTAGATGTTGATACAGTTAACAGAACCAGATCAAGTAGTGTGTCTGAGAAAACAA
This sequence comes from Calamaria suluensis, assembly GCA_032468135.1. Taxonomy (NCBI): domain Eukaryota; kingdom Metazoa; phylum Chordata; class Lepidosauria; order Squamata; family Calamariidae; genus Calamaria; species Calamaria suluensis. The sequence goes on along the minus strand of JANHFP010003019.1, from coordinate 56,658 downwards.
ACCAGCGAATGGTACTAGATGGAGTAACACTGGCAAACCTGGAAATACTGGAGAATGCAACCAGGAGTTCAATAGAGGGCACATTATTGGAAAAAATTGACACTTGTTGTACACCTTTTGGAAGAAGGCTCCTGAAGCAATGGCTCTGTGCACCATTATGTAATCCTTGTACCATTGATGATCGCCTGGATGCAGTTGAAGATCTCCTAGCTGAGGCTGCTAAAATGTCTGATATCCGTGATCGTCTCAAAAAGCTTCCAGATCTGGAAAGGCTTTTGAGCAAAATTCACAGTATTGGATCTTCTCTTAAGAACCAGGACCATCCAGACAATAAGGCTATTTTATATGAGGAGGCTAGGTACAGCAAGAAAAGGATTATAGATTTCTTGTCTGCACTGGAAGGATTTAATGTAATTCTTGAAGTTCTCTCAATTTTGGAAGGTATGGTTGATGACTTTAAGTCCAAAATACTAAAACAAATAGCAACAGTGAAATCAAAAAACCCAGCAGGCTGCTTCCCAGACTTGAGAGTAGAACTTGCAAGATGGGACTCTGCCTTTGATCATAATGTAGCTCGGAGGACAGGTGTCGTTAATCCAAAAACTGGTTTTGATTCTGATTATGATAAAGCTTTAACAGATATCAGTGAAATTGAGGAAAGTCTTCGTCAGTATTTGGAAGTACAACGCAAAAGACTTGGTGTCAGAGCTGTGATGTATTGGGGAGCAGGCAAAAACCGTTACCAAATGGAGATTGCAGACACTGCTGTGCCTCGGGATTTGCCTGATGAATATATCATGAAGTCCAGTAGAAAGGGCTATAAACGTTACTGGACAAAAGACATAGAGAAGATGTTAAACGAGATTATCAATGCTGAAGAACGGAGAGATACAGCACAAAAAGATTGCATGAAAAGATTATTCTATGACTTCGATAAAACCAGAAAAGATTGGCAAACTGCAGTGGAATGCATTGCTGTTCTAGGTAAGTTGTCTTCTGAATAGAAGTAGAATCACACTGGCAGATCTATGTAACTTTGGGACTGTCTAAAAGTGCTCACGGAATTCTTTATTAAGAAAAAAATAATTTTACAATTATGATATTTGGCTTTTTATTGTAATAGCTCAGCCCTCAAAGTAAGACATGTTCTGCATAGATTTGACTACTTCAGCTGTAGAGTCTCAAATACAAATGTTAAAGCTATATGACAGAAATTTTCATCAAAGACCTTTACTTACAGGAAAGAATTTGTATCCATGGTACAGAAAGGGGAGCTTCCTTACCTGAGCATAGATTGGCACTGTGCCTTGTCATTTGAAAGATCTGCACTGCAATCAGAATGATAATTCCAAATGTATAGCTAAATCGGAAATTCTCAGAATAAAATACTTGAAGGAGGAAAGCTAACTCTTTTGTTTTATTTTCTAGATGTTTTGTTATGCCTTGCACACTATAGCCAGGGATGTGATGGACCATTGTGCCGCCCAGAAATCTTGTTGCCAGAGAACACCTCACCTTTTCTGGAGCTCAAAAGTTCGCGTCATCCATGCATTACAAAAACATTCTTTGGAGATGATTTCATTCCTAATGATATTGTAATAGGCTTAGAGGATGAAAAAACAAACAGCAGAGCTACTTGTGTCCTTGTGACTGGTCCAAACATGGGAGGAAAATCTACACTCATGAGACAGGTGACGAGAGACAGGCACCTTATAGTCTGGCTTTAACACCCTTCATTTTTTACTCTTATATCTATTTACATTGACTTTATAGTTCTTTAAGTTATTTCCAATATTAGTTTGCACAGCTGCTAATATAATTTGTGCAAACAGAGTTGTGTTGAAGATAAGTTGGAACCAGGTAGTCTCCCCCCCACACACACACACACATCTTTTTATGTAAGTATGTTACATCCTATCATACAAGGGTATTTAAGATGAAAACCACTGTTCCAAAATAGGACACTTAAAAAGAGGACTGCACTCAGTGTAAGTGATTTTTTTTTACTGATCCATATTCTGTTACTGGAGTAATGAATTTTGCTTCATTGAATTTAATTTGCTTAGCTTTTCACAGAAATCCTTGAATTTATATAAACTATCGTCCAGATTATTCTGTGTCAGACATAGGAAAGAAGCACACCATTTGAATTATGCCTTCTATATGTTCCATTTTCTTTTAAAATATGCCTAAACAAAAAAAATGAAATTGTTTGCTAGAATTTTGATAATATTTCATTTTGGAGAATGTGGGATAAATTGCAAATAGCCTTGAAAGACCCCAAATATACTGTAAACCTGTTAGGAAGAGTTATGTATTAAATGGCTAAATCCAAACCTTGATTAGATAATTGGGACTGGAACTCCATTGCTAAGCAACACACACATAAAGCATGACAACCTGTAGCCATGCCAACTTATGATGGCAATTCTGACTGTCCTGATTGCTGTCTTTAGGCAAATTCCATGTAGTGTCCTGGGGTCATATTTCCATTAGCAACCCCTGTTAGCTTCCTCATTGACTTGGCTTGTCATCTGATTTTACCGTTTTTGCAGCAGTCACTATTGCAGTCATTAAATGAGTGCAGTGATCATTAAGCAGGTCATTATATTTCTATGGACATTTTTTGCTGGAAGTCAGCAGGAAAGATGTAAATCATGGTCAAATGACCACAGAACACTGCAACTGATCATACAGGTGAACTGATTGCCAATCACCTGAAATGCAGTCATGTGACTGGGGATGTGTATGCAGCCATTGGACTTGGCTCATAAATAACTTCTGGGAGGCCCATTGCAATTTCAGATGGTTGCTAAGTGAGTGATCAAGCAGGGGTCTCCAACCTTGGCAACTTTAAGACTTGTGCACTTCAACTCCCAGAATCCCTCAGCCAGCAAAGCAAAGCTGGCTGAGGATTTCTGAGAGTTGAAGCCCACAAATCTTAAAAGTCGCCAAGGTTGGAGACCCCTGGTCTAAAGGATGGTTCTCTTTTGTACAGTTTAAATGTCTTGGCAACTGCCTGAATAAGTCCCTGCAGTTTTTCAGAAGTGGTTTGCCACTGGCCCTTTTTAAGGCCGAAAAAGAGTGATTGGCCCATGTCCCAACAGTTTTTTTTCCCCAAGAGACAACTAGTTTTTCTTTGAAGATATTTTGCTTCTCATCTAAGAAGCGAAACGTCTTCAAAGAAAAACCAGAAAGTCCAGTTGCCTCTTGGGGAGGGGAAAAAGCACCTTTGGGATAACCATGACTTAGATGACTAAGAATCTCCATAGCCCATGGTCACTTAGCTGGCTTTGTGCCTAAGGCAGGGTAACTCATAGTTTCCTGGTTTCTAGCCTTTACCCCACTTCACCAGATTGTCTTTCTGATCTCAGTGGAATAACATGAACGTTAGTGGTGATATAGATGGAGGAGCAGATGAAGGGAAATTTCTCTGGTTGCGGAACAAGTTAATAAAAAGAGTTGTTTGCTTTTGCCTTTGTTGCTTTGCAGGCTGGTCTCTTGGTAATAATGGCTCAGTTGGGATGCTTTGTACCTGCTGAATCTTGCAGGCTTACTCCTGTTGATAGAGTGTTCACTAGACTAGGAGCTTCAGATAGAATTATGTCAGGTGGGTTCCACATGTTTTTGTAAATGCTAAAAGACTAAATTCCCTTCTCAACACAGTATGTAATGATCAAATTGAAGGATTTTTTTCTAAACTACCTTCAAGTTCAGTCTGAGCTAAAAAAATATCCCAAACCTGGAAAGTACAAATCAATTCCAATTCCTCTATGAATGACTAGAAAATAATAGAGTTTAAATACACACCATGTTTTCAATTGTCTGGCAGTTGACAGCATATTGTTTTAAGATACTATTATTTTCTGGTTAAACATTTGGAGCATTCCTGGTAAATTGATAAAATATCAGCAGCATTATAGTGGAAAGAAGCATGAAAAACCTGCAAAGTTGAATGTTGTCTTAAACCAGTGGTGGAAGTTTTTAAGAAGATATTGGATAAACACTTGTCTCAAATGTTGTAGGTTTTCCTGCCTGGGCAGGGGGTTGGA
>JANHFP010003019.1:36350-52506 GCA_032468135.1 Calamaria suluensis | reverse complement strand
GTTTTCCTGCCTGGGCAGGGGGTTGGACTAGATGACCTCCAAGGTCCCTTCCAACTCTTATTATTATTATATTATTATTAACTCTTATTTCATTGAGGGCCACATCAGGGTTGTGTTTGACCTCCGGGGGTGGTGGTGGTCAGGGTGGGCATGGCCAGCTCGACGTAGCTCATGTCGGGGGCTCCTGTGGTGGCCACAAGCTCTCTGCTAGCGAAAACAAGTTCCTGAGCTCCATTTTTGGCTGCAGTGGCCTCCTGAAACTCTCTGCCAGAGACAACAAAGCTCGGGAGAGCCTTCTGGAGCTCCGTTTTCCCTAGCAGAGGCACTGCAGGCCAGTCCTTCTCTGTTTCCAGAGTGGTCCCACAGGCCAGATCTAAGCACCCTGCGGGCCAGATTCAGCCCCCAGGCCTTGAGTTTGATACCCCTGCCTTAAACCAAGACTTGAATTAATTTAGAAACTCTTACACAGGTAGTCCTCGGCTAACAAATGTAATAGAATGCCTGCCAATTACATTCGTAAACTGAGGAGTTCTTTCATGATTTCCCTGATTTACCCAATGCATTCACTAATTGAATGCTCAGGTCATTAAGTGTGCATGAGATATCCCAACATTGGGAAGACCATGGGGGGACTAGTGCCCTACCAGGTCTCCACCGGCACTGGGCCTGTGGCGATTCACTTAACCTTTTGAAGATCTCGATGATCGAGCGAACTGTGTCCTCTGCTGTGGTTTCGTTGCCTGCGTTCCTGCAGGCTTCGGTTATCTTTGGAAAAAGCTTTTGGCGCAAAGAGAGTAAGCTGGGAGCCACGTGCATGCCCCTCCTGGCCGCCATTCTTGGCAGCAACAGCTTTTTGCAAAGACAACCAGAGCCTGCAGAGATGCAATCTCTCACCCCTATAGGCTTTGGCAAGCCTTTGCTCAAGGCTTTTGCTGCCAAAAACAGAGGGCGCCTGGCCTCCATTCTTGGTGGCAAAAGCTTTTTGCAAAGACAACTAGAGCTTTGGGGAGGAAATGGCAAACGGACGGAAGGCCTGAAGCACCGAAGCCTCCAGTCTGTTTGCCAAGCCTTTTGGCATAGATCTCGTTCAGGCCTTCATTTGCAAAGAATGGAGATCTGAAGCAGTGCAAGATCATGTGAGATCAGTAGCAAATTCTCTGCAGATGCACAGAAGGCCTGAAGCATGGAAGCAGGCAAAGAAACAGTGGCAGAGAGGCTGGAGAGGAGACAGCTCGCTAGATCCTTACAATGTGAGTCCACAGGCCCAGTGCTTGTGGAGAGCCGGGGGGGGGGGGATAGACAGGGTGAATGTTGCAGTGTCTCTGCAGATGTTCGTAAAGAATGAATGACTGCCATAGTGCTGCAACATTCGTTACCTGTATGGTGTTATCCATATGTATTGGAGTGTAATTCTTCTCATCTTGTGCAGTTTGTCTATCTTTCTCTATGGGGCTGGTCTAGTATGTGCAACCAATAATTGGGACATTTTTAGATTTGTTGCATGTGATATTCCTGCCTCTGGCTATATTTTGTTAATATCTTAATATGTTTTCCATTAGGAGAGAGTACGTTCTTTGTTGAGCTTAGTGAGACTTCAAGTATATTGCAACATGCAACAGAGCATTCCCTTGTTCTTATGGACGAGTTAGGTATGTATGTTGATTGGTTAAGTGTCATAATTGGGTCATAAGGTTTCCTGAAATCCACTGTTTCAAAATCAGATTCGTGTTACTGATATATTTGCTGAATTCAATGTGGCTTGGAAAGGCAAAGTAATGTGTAATATGATGTGCATTTTCTTTTAAATGATAGTCTCTTTACTACTACCTGGGCAATAATAATGCAAACATCTAATAATATTTGCAGGATATACCAAAAACCCAGAGTCCAATTTAAATTAAACAATAAATGCTTGCAATGCTTAAAGGTGGGTTTTTCTTGCCCAGCCATATCTAAAAGTCAGACCCATTTTTCCAAATATATATACTATATAACTATGGGTAAATAAAATGTTACTAATAAAAATTAATTCATCAAAATTGAGATAATTTGCAAGGACAATGAATGAGAAAATTAAGAGGCAACTAAAGCCATATAAAGAGTTGCTAAATCATAAAGTTCTTTACATGCATGTAAGGTCAAGCATATAAAACCAAAGGCAAGATTATTAGAACAATGTGACTGGCCAGTTTGTGCTTAAACATTTCAGTGAAGCCCTTGCCTGCTTATTCTGCCTTTTCCTTGGAGAAACCCAAACATTTTGGAACACAGCATATCTCATTTTTATTTAAGATAACTGAGGTGGTTAATAGGCTGGAAGTAAGTTCCATACAAACAAAAAAAGCAGTTAATGCTTCTGAAATTTCTCTGATCTGAATACTGACAGTCAATGCTGTAATTGGCAAGTAGGACCCCCATCATTGACACAGCTCTCATATGAACCAAGAGTTTTATTTAATAGTTCAAAAATATTTGGCCCAGACATCCAGAAAAGCAATACATTTGTAAACTTCCAACTTCCGTTTACAAGATGGGACTTATAAGTAGGGCAAAATGATTTTTTTATAAATCCAAGTAAAAAGTAGTTTGGGCCCATTCTTGATTTCATATGTAGAAACAAACCTTTTCCTATAGAACCATCTGTTTTTCATGACTGACTGTAGTTGTTTTAGAACAAGATTCTCTAAATAATAATTTGACAAAGTTAATTAGGAAGTCAGATTCACATAATTGTGTTACTAACTCGCCAGCTGCAATGATTCACTAAATAACTGGAAAGAAAGGTTGTAAAATGTCTATGACTATATCATCCAACTGTAAAATGGCCAAGTACTTACAGGCTTCGTATATGCAGTAGGTGTATGGGTTGGCTTCCTGGAAATTAACAACCACGGGTTCTTAAATCTAAACTGCAGGATACAGGGAGACCTTGAGTTACACGTAAGGACCAGTTGAAGTTATGACACTCAAAAATAGCTACTTACGATCTGTCATCAAAGTTACAATTGCTACACTGTTTTTTTGCCAGTTTCTGGCAAAAAAAACCCACGGATTGGATGAGCTGTGTCCAAACTTAACCACCACGATTCGCTTAATGATTGTAGTGACTCACTTAATGACCAATTATAAAAAAGTTATGTCATGATGACTCGACATATGACTGCAATGACTTGTGACAATTATTCTAGGCTCAAGATGTAGTTATCTCTTACAGTAAGTTTGCTACCGTTTTGTCTCTCAATTTTCTAGGGAGAGGAACAGCGACTTTTGATGGAACTGCTATTGCTAGTGCAGTTGTCAAAGAACTTTCAGAGAATATTAAGTGCCGTACAATGTTTTCAACTCATTACCATTCTTTAGTAGAAGATTATTCTCACAGTCTCTCTGTACGATTGGGACACATGGTATGTAATATTCTATGCTTGTAACAGTAGCTTCAGCAATTTTACTAGACATTTTAAATGTTCAAAAATGTTCTGTTAAAAGATTACTGCTTAAATGAAAACTACCCTTGTTTCCATGAATAGATTAACAAGAATTGAAATTAGCAAGAAAATATGTAAAATTGTTTTCCCTTCATTTCCTAAATAGTGGCAAATTTTTGATCTTTGTTGTTAATTTGCATCAAGTGTGGTGCAAATTCCATGTTGTGGATCCTTTTGAATTTTCAATATTTGTGCAGAAATAGGACCTAAAATATGAACTGTTCCCTGCACAGGTCCTAAAACTAAACAAAGAGAACTCAGTTAAACAAATGAGTTAAAAACATTATACTTATTCATTTATTTATTGAGGGAAGTGATCCAAAGCAACATATTTCTGTATGGCAAAATATGTAAACCTGTAGGAATATCAGTTCATTTGAGAAATTAAGAGCCAGGTGTTTTGATCATTTTGATGTGGTATGGGAGGTGCTGCGTTATTTGAAGAACAGAATTCTGGGTATTCAATATCAGTCAGATCTTCACAACACAGGTAGGTGCAAGTGTGGCATGGTTCAAACAAATGACATTTCTGAGTACCTCCAAAAAAATAAGCTGCTGATGCTCACCAGACTGGAAAAGTTTGTAAAACTATTTCTAAAGAGTTTGGACTCCACCAGTCCACTCTTAGGCAGATAATGTATAAATAAAGGCAGTTCAACATCTTATTATCCACTCAAGAGGTCAATCAACAAAAGATCACACAAAGAGCAAGGCATATATCATTCCAGGACTATTCAAAGAAACCCAGGTAACCTCTATGGAACTAAAAGCTTCTCTTACTTCAGCAGATGTCAATATTCATGAGATTATGATAACAAGAACACTGAGCAATGCCGTGCATGGCAAGGTTACAAAGAGAAAGCCACTACAAAAAGAGAATTTTTGTCCATTTACTCTTTGTTAAAGACTCCAAGCACTATTGGAAAAATGGTCTGTGAATGAGACCAAAATAGAAATAGCACTTAAAACTTATACATTGCTTCAGTGCTTTACAGCCCTTTCTAAGCAGATTTAGAGAGTCAGCATATTGCCCCCAATGATCTGGGTCCTCCTTTGACCAACCTCGGAACGATAGAAGGCCAAGTCAATCTTGAGCTGGGGAGACTCGAACTGCTGACAGCCGGTAGTCAGAAGTAGCCTGCAGTACTGCATTCTAACCACTGTGCTTCCATGGCTCTTGTGGCTTGAATAAAAAGTATTGTTTAATGAAAAGTAAACAGTGCATTCTAGCAGGAGAACCTTATCTATGGAACATAGTGGGAATATCAGGGTCTGGGCCTGCTTTGCTGCTTGTGGCCCAGAATGGCTTGCATCATTGATTGAATTGTAATAGTAAAATCTGCAGGAAGATATCAAGGTTCTTGTCATGAACTGAACTCAAGAGAATGTGTGTCATGCAATAAAACAGTGGCCTAAGCCAGAAGTTGCACAAAGAATGGTTAAAGCAAAATACATTTTGGAATGGCCAGGTTGGAATCCTTATTTTATTCCTATAGAAACATTGTGGAACAACCTGAAACAGAAAATACCCACTAACCTCCCTGAATTGAAGCTGTAAGGAGGATTGGGCTAAAATTCCTTCAAGCTGATGTGCAAGGCTGATCAGAATTGTTTCACTATAGTTACTGCTGCCAAAGCAGGAACAGTAGTTACTGAAAGCAAAAGTTCATATATTTTTATGCACACAAATATGTAAATATCGAGATTCTCAGTCATCCAGGTCATGATTGTCCCAAAGCTTCTTTTTCAAAAGGTAACAACTTTGTTTCTTCAGTTCTGAAGAAACTTCTTGGATTAGAAGCAAAACTTCTTCAACAAGGAAGAACAAAGTCCCGTTTGGCTTTAGAACAAGCACCTTTGGGACACAAATGTAATTTTGGATAATTTTCCTCAATAAATAAATGAACGTTTTTGACATTTGTTTAATTAAACAAGATCTTGTTTTAGAACTTGTATACAGAACAGTTCATGTTTTAGACGTTTATGCAGAAATATTGAAAATTCAAAATTATTCACAAACTTTTAAGCACAACTGAAATACCTTAAAAGGATGCAAAATTACATTGTTCACTGTTCAGTGACAAGATATATTCCAATGTTGGATCCCATATCAAGCTTGAAACACTTCTAAGAACAAGAAACTTCAAAGTGATTGGTTTCTCTTCTTTTCATTCTTGAAATACGTATGGTTTGTCATTATGGGCTGTACTAATATTTATCATGAGAAATTAAATGCCTAGGTTGAGGTTCGTTTGAGAATTAAATGTTTTTATGTAATGTTTTCAAACCTTTTGCAGTTGCTGGATGTGTGGATTTAAATTCCTAGAACTCCCCAACCTTTGTGATTGTCAGACATGTCTTCTAGTTTTGATTACTTAGATTCTGCACATTTGGAATTAACTTTTTAAAAACATTGGGTGGCCTATCTTAAAACAATTATGTTGCTATAGTAGTGGAGGTGTTTGTTTTTTTTAAAAAAAAAACCGCCTAAATTGCTAATGTGTTGTTCTTTCCAGGCTTGTATGGTAGAAAATGAATGTGAAGATCCTAGTCAAGAAACAATCACGTTCCTTTATAAATTTGTTAAGGGGGCTTGTCCTAAAAGTTACGGATTTAATGCTGCAAGGCTTGCTGACATTCCAGAAGAAGTGATTCAGAAAGGTCACAAAAAGGCAAAAGAGTTTGAAAAGGCTGTTCTTTCAGTGAAAGTATTTAGGTAAGTTCATCATTTTTCAATTATTCAGCTATACTTTTTTATAGAATAGTGGCCACAAATATCCATTGAATTACCTCTGCAACCCAAGGGAAGACTTAAATTTGGAGGGGGAGGAGAGATGCTGACAGGGAATGTAGGGAGAAGTAACCCTAGTTTCCCATTTTTGCTGAACTACAACCTGCAGTATCTCTAACCATTGGCTAGAATTACAGAGTTGTAATTCATAACTAGTTAGAGGACCTATTTCTCAACTAGTTTTAAAAATAGTGCTTTGGACCTGAAGTGCAATGTCAGATTTGTGTTAAGGCTCCAATGGGATCAATGGAAAAATGTATGCACCATCTGGATCAGAAAATCCACAGCTACATGTTTTCTGCATATTAAAATGGGTTGAGGATTGAGTAGTTGTGCTGGAATAATTGCATGTTTGCTTTTGCAGGAATCTTTGTTGGATAGCTGAAGGAGCATTAGCAGCCAGAGACTATCTTGACAAACTAACTCTGCTTCATGTTTGAGACCCTGTATAGTTTTTCCAGCAGTTTTCAAAGGCAGTATGTAAACAACACAATGATCTAATAAACTTTATTTTTTAAAAATGACCATTTTCCATTGTCTTTCCTAGGAAATTAAACCCTTTTAATTCTTAGCTACCCTCTACATAATGATTATTGAATACTCCACAATATATTAAGTCTAGATGTTATGGTACATGCATACACTTTCAGGCTGTTGATTACCCACTGTCACCAATACACATAAATGGAAAAAAGCTATGAAACTGTATAGGGCGTCTATATACTTTCTCATCTTCATTGGAGCAGGAAATTACAATTGTCAGCAGTTCATAAGAGTAATGTCTAGACTGTTCAATAAAACTGTGAACAGAGTAAAATACAGGATTGTTTTTAGGGAGATTCTTACAGTGTACTTTAAAACACAGTAAAACCACCTCTTGCAAACTGTCACCTGTGTACTTTTGTTTTATAGTGCATTATCTCCCAAAAAGTCTCATTAAAACATTGTTTTGTGAGGTGATGTAAATCATGAGGATTGGAAAAAAGGGAAGGGGAGATTCTAACTGCAAAGGATACCAGAAAAATTGCTGGATATAATTTAAGATTAGTGTTCTCTTTCATAGAAAGAACATACATACTGGGACATGAGTACAGTTACAGCAAGTCTAGGTGTGCTAACAAAACAGGACACATTCAAGTACAATAAAGATTTGCTTGAAATTAAAAACTACATGAGATTAAAGCATTAAAATCATCTCAATCTGAATAAATGTTAAAAAACCAAAATAAATGCGGAAGTGCTAGCTCACATTTTTACCATATTACAAAAAGCAATTGGTACCCATGTCCATAAAGGCAGCAACAAAGACTGCTGCTCGTCTATAGAATAGGACTACTGCAAATGGGACTGCGTTTCAATGCTACTTGTAGAAACACCAGTCTTTTGGAAGTTGCCATCTGTACAAATACGCGGCTCACTTTCTTCACACCTGTCCCTTAGTCTTTACACAGTAATGCTGAAACGCCCAGTTCTGTTATCCTGAGTCAACATATTGCCACTTTCTTTTTGGTAGGTTGAGCTCCATAGTGTCACCATTTATTATCCATTTTAAATTTTCTGCATAAATGGGAATTTATAAATTCCTAAAAAAAAAAAAAAAAAAAAAAAACCAAAATAACAGTTACAATAGAATGGCAGGACTTTTTTTCCCTCAAAAGTAACTCAGTTGTGCTGCAGTGTATTAGATTCTATAGGAGGAGCAGAGTCATATAGTGTATCTGTATCATGTGTTGGTTCTCCAGCTAGTGTACAGGGATTGGACAGAGTTCCAGCACCACAGTCGCAAAAAAACCTGAAAGAGAGAAATCTTTTAAATATTTATTGAAAAAAGTTCAACTTATATTTAACAGTTTTTCAGTCAAAGGTTATGCAACATACCTATCGTGTCTAATAAATTCAACATCATGTCCTTGATGGCACTTCTTAATACAATTTACACATATAGCATTGCGATCCGTGGTATTACATGTATGACATCTACAAAAAAAAAAGAAAGAAATAATTAGGCTTTCCATGCAAAATCCAAATATACAGGACAGAAGGATGTGTCATGTTTAGTTGCTTACCTGTAGAAATCATGCATCGGATAGCTGGTGTAACTTGATATTTTATATAGACACTGGCCTCTACTAACAGCTTTTTCAATGGCGTCTTGATTGTTCATTATTTTATTATCTATATTAAATGGCAGATTTCACAGTATTAGTTTACTATATTGATGCTTGATAACTAAACACGGCTTTGCAACTAACAACAACAACACTAAAATAGTCTGAATTGGAAATATTCAAGTATTTACTTCTTAAAATTCAGATTTTAATTACAATTTCAAAGGCATTTAGTAATACAAGTCTTAATGCATGCCTTATTTCTTAAATGCAGCAAAGCTATTCAGGAGCACCTCATTCCTTGTCAACAGTTGTCCCATCTGTCTTTGGCTTGTAGTCTATCTGTTTATTTTTTCTGAGGTCCTGAGGGAGTATTAAATACTGAATATTATGTTGTCCCCAATGTTTGTGAATGGTCAACACTCAAAAAATGTCTGAAGCCTAGACGCTTCAGAACATGACTACCTTCAGAGATTTTATGAAGTTCTGAATGATCAGAATGCATACCTTCCCTCTCTCTTTTTTTTGAGGTGTGACTGCAAATCAAAGCTGAAGCTGCCTATCCTGTTTATTTTGCAAGAAAGCTTAGGGAGGCCAAACACATTCTTAAACATAAACGCTTTTGACCAGAACTACTGCCAATTTTTTTAAGTGAAAAAGAGGCCAGGAAGCCTGATAAGTGCCAGGGAAGCAAGAGCAAGGAGATAGATATTATGCCTAAAAAAGCAATGCAGATCTCAACAAAATAACGAGGTTACGAATATAAGAAATCAAGAGAACCTTATATGCAAGGAAGGAAAAAGCCTACTCCAGAGAAAAGTTCATGCAAATATATAGAATAGAAAATTATTCCTAAAACTTATATGTGAAAGTTTATTTACTGAAGTCGAGTCAGACATACCTAGAGCGAAATTATTTTTATGTTCACAATCCGTTACAGTCAGGACATGAACTAGCTCTGAATGGTAGATTTTTCTTTACATCAAATTACCACAGTACTCGTTACAAAAGCTCAGGATTATATATCTCTTACATCGGTATATTTCTTCTCATTCAACAAACTTCCCTGAAGCATGAAGAAATGTTCCCATTCTGCCCTTTTGAAATCTTTTAACCCAACCCTCCAAACTAAATTTAAGAGTTTACTAGAAAAGCCTGTTCTATTGTGAGATGCCTTTCCTTCAGTGGATGGCTGACTGGGTTATGCTTGTAATGGAGAAAATACATGTTCTAAAATCTAAATGTTAAGATGTTTCCTTATTTTTAAACAGCCATGCTTATGAAAATAGATAACTGTTTACTGTGCAAGAATAAAATGTTCTAACAGTTTTGGTGTGCTACAAATAAGCATAATTTACATACCTTTCATTGTCACATTGACCCCAGAGGCTAGAAATAAACCTCCAAACCGATTATTGAAAATCTGATTGCCTTCTAAAGTTGCAGTTGCATGATTTGTTATTTCAATACCTTAGATTAAAAAGAAAAAATATTTTAATAAACAAAACTTGTATTTTACTAGTTACTAGTAATCTCAACATGGCTTAAAAATAATGCCAAATAGGAAAAAGCACTCATTTAGATGCACTCATGCTGAAGCTGATTACAACTTTCAGAATTCAAGTATCAACATTTTGTAATATTTATTAAACATTAGAGCATTGCTTTAGGAAACAGATTAAGTTAAATCCTATGAATACAAAGGAAATGGGGCAGGGTAAGAACTGAGTTTTGGGATTATATATTGGCTTCATTTAATCTATTTTCAAATGAAATTTTCCTAAAAATAGCAACTCAACACATGAGTTACTATGCATTTGTTTTTATATAACACTGCTCTACACAAAGTGTAATTTTTAAAGTTAACTGTCAGTAGTACTGCAGCTTTTACTTGGGAATTCTACCTGTTTATTATGTGCAGCCTGTCATACTCTTTGAGGTACTCTAGTATTACAGCCTTGTATGTTTATGTGCAAGTTTGTTCTTAAAGAGTAATATGACATTGTATGCCAAGATATTCAACAAAAGCAAAGTGCTGTTTTAACTTTGGTAAATCTCAGTAATTAAGGCTATTCTTTGAACATTTCCCAAAAGACATTTATACAGGGTAGTAAGTATAACTGGAGACTGGGCAGATAACTACATTTCATGAAAAACTACAGATATTTTGATTTTAATATAAAGCAATTCAGCAGCTTATTATTCGCATGTTGGCTTGGGATGGTGCCAGAAGAAATTACTTTTTTCCCCTAAAGAAATTAACATAACTACACTAACATTCGGGAAAAAGTATTTGCAAATGTCATAAAGACTGCTAAGCTGTTTGAAACATGGTGCTCTGGCTGTGACACCTAAAAGAAAAAAGGAGGAAAACCATAACTTTGATATAATAGCAAAATTATTTGTTTTTGAAATGTATTAAAATGTCAGCATGTGTCCCCCAAGCTATATCTTCAATACTGGCCAAGACCTGGCACCATTACTAAGCTGCTTAAAACTGCCACTCTTCTGAGCTAAAATCAATGCAAATCAAACACAAACCTGCTGCAAATCCATCAAATATTCTATTTTTCCGTAACACCGGATGACTATTTGTGCTGATAAGAACTCCAGCTTGCGCATTCCTGAAGATATCATTTTCTTCAAGAAGGCCTAACATCAAAACAAGAACATTAATTTCAGTCTGAAATCATTTTTAAAAAGAAAAAGGACACACACATCTCCTATAATATGCTAATATTAGTACAATGTTACAATAATAGTACAATAATATTAATAAGCATTGTATGTTGAAATGTCTAGACTGAATTTCTATGATCATTTAATAAAAAAAAAACCCTTAAATCAAGAGACCTACATGAGCTAATGTTGCATACTGTTTTCCTCAATCAATTTCATAATCATGCCAAAAAAAGGCTACAATTACATCAATTTTGAATATTGCACACCAAACTATTCTGGATGGCTCAAGAGAGCTACAGTTCCATTTTTACAGTAAGCGGAAACAGTTAGTTTCTTAGCCAATCAAAAGAATTAAATTTGGAGTTGTTCTTAAGGTGGTTGCTTGGCTGAACCAGTAGAACCACAAATATTTGAACTTATTTTTCTGGTATAAGTAAGAAATTTATTGTCATTCAAGGGTAGAAAAGAATACATATCATTCATCTGTTACAAAGACTAGTTTAAAGGCAAATGGTAAGTTAACATCAATCCCATCGCTTGGAAATGCTATGGAAAGCAGTAATCAGCCAATTTGGGGCTAGCATTTTCAGTGAAGATTCTGATCACATTCTAGATCTGGAAGTCAATTTTTATTTTTATATTTTTATAATAAAAATATAAATATGGTAAAAATGATAAGACACTAACCTCTGCCTCCATTAAATATGCAGATTCCCCCATCTCTGCCATCATGGATTTTGTTTCTTCTTAAAGTAGGATTACTATCTGTCTTAATCCATACTCCAGCCATTGCATTGTCAAAAATTTCATTGTCTTCTATAAAACCAAGCCCTTTATAAGAAAAAAAGCTAAATTTAAGACCTCAACAATGTGGAAAATTTTTGCATTTTTTTTAAATTAAGCAAAGTAAAGTTGAACTTACCCGAATTATACACAAGAATTCCACCATTCTGGCCTCCCCAAATCTTGTTGCGCCTAATTTTGGGGTTACTTCCAGTTCTGTGCATAAGCAAACATGTTATTCAAAATGTACTTACAATTTATTACTGATAAAATAAAATTCACTTGTAAGAAGAAGGGCACTGCTGGCAATGTTAACATTTTAGTTTGATGAGATTAGACCAGAAGTGGAACATTAATCAGTCTTCTCACATCATCCTGGCATGCATAAAAATAATTTATTTGCATTTATCTCAATGCCAAATCTTGCATACTCTGAGATTGGCCTCTGAAGGAAATGTATTCAGCCAGACAGGGAATTTATTTATTTAAGGCAAGCATATCCATACATACTACTTACTTCATAGCATTATTTAGCATATTTAAAGTTGATTTGTGCATATTGCTTTCTTTTTCTTGCACTTTCTCTATGTAGGACTTTTTTCCCCCTATTCTATCTTTAAATGATTTTATGTCACAGAGAACAGGGTAATGCACTCTTTTCTGCCCAAGAGTTGCTTCATTCCCTTTCCTCCACTGGCCCTATTCCAAATCACGGCCATGAGCTGTGGGGAAGTAGCTATCCTGGGGAAGGATTGTTGCAGAGAGGGAAAAAATCTCCTCCTTTCAATAGGATCTATGACAACTCGCTGCAAACAACACGCCATGGCCAACTTGCCGTGGCCAATTTGCCGCAGGACAACTCGCTGTGAGATAAGAGTTAAACTCATACTGAAGAAATGGTGGAATAGAAATATAAAAGAAAGGATACAAAAGGAGGGACAAAATAAAATGTGAAAGACAAAAAAATAAAATGTTTTTTAAATTATTTTAAATAATTGTAAAATTGTCCTGTGATGAGTGGTCCCATAGCGAATTGGCCCTGGCAAATTGTCCTGTGGTGAGTTGGCTGCAACAAGTTGTCCATGGCAAATTGTTTCCATTCCACTTCCAATAATCCTACTGCAGCTCTTTTTAACTGCATGTTATCAAACAGCCACTGAACAAACTGACTCATTTGGGCAAGACATTGGGACAAGAGCCCAGGCAGCAGGCTAGGTTGAAGCTATGTAGTTGACGGGCAGCAGGTATATCATCTGTGTGGTTGGTACTGGATATCATGGCACCAACAATAAATCCTATTTAAGGATTTATCACTTTTAGTGAAGTTCCTCACTATATCAAACATATCTCTGATAGACCCCCAGTGTGCTAACTTTGAGAAAGAAAAAATCTCAAGAAAGCCACAGTGCACTGACAAGGTAAGCATGTTTCATGACTATTCATACAGCTACAAATAAGTTAATCATTCAAAGTCAACCACTTAAGTCCTAAGTCCCAATTATGCTTAATGAATGACAACTGTCCTTCCCTATTTGTAGTTGGATTATCATTTGAAACATCACTCTCATTAAACAGAAGAAGAAAGCAATAAGACATACAAACACAGAGACACAATCCCGTGTGTGGATCATTTTAAAGGAGAAGGAAAAGAAGTCACTGAATGAAAACAATATATACTAAGACCCTTTATGGAAGTAAATAAAATTATATTTTACCTGATTTGAACTCCTGAGTACATATGGTTATAGATATCATTGTCTTCTAATACTCCATGCCCATTGTCATAGAAATAGACACCAACCTAAAGCATAAACATAAAAATAGTAAAAAATTTGAAACTACTGTTGCTGTAACTTACACAATAGTAAGCAACATACCTGTTTACCACTATGTATTCTATTTCTTCTTAGAACTGGAGTGCTTCCTGTTGTAACCCAAACTCCAGCCAAGGTATTACTGTAAACTTCATTTTCTTCAATTACACCTTGGCCTTTTTCATGCTGAAACAAAACAAAAGTATGCACATCAAGTACAAGCTCCAATCAATTTGGTCAATTCCTTCTAATGGTTTTTTTTTCTGTTCTGGGTTAGAAGCAAGGGGAGGAGGAATTATCTACAAAGTGAAAAATGTGAAAAAAGTGAAGCAAACATGTGAAGATCAAGATAGGCCATGGCTTAACCAAACCAACATCAAGCATTCTGGGTGCCAGCATTTGGCTGAAGCAAAAATCCAGACACGTTCTGTGTAGCAGGTAAAGTGAGATTGGTGCACCACATCTCATAGTCCAACACACCTTTGTGTGGCCTGTGTGCCTTAACTTTCTTCTCAGATGCCACACTGACCCATCTCTCCCAAGTTTGCTAGAGCCTTCCTCTCATTCACCTCACCTTAGTGCTGCTTCCTTACTTATTTTCCATATGCTAAACGACCACTACTTAAACACATATTTTGGTCTGGTGGTTGGTCACAATCAGATAAAACCTCATGCTCTCATACATGAAATATTTTGCCCATTCTTCCAACCAACCAGCTTCCTGAGAATAGGACTGCTGTTTTGTCTGCCCACCGTCACTGGAAGTCGAGTACATAAAAACAAGATAGATCAGCGATGTTGAACTCCCGGCCCGTGGGCTGGATGTGTCAGGCACTGGCCACGCCCATGCCCGATTTAGTGAAAGGGAAAAAAGTCCCAATACTTCATGTGATGCTGCAAGTTTGACACCCCTGAGATAGATGGATAGATTGCAGGAGCGGTGTGTGTGTGTTAATAAAAATTGTTTTGCATTACTGCTTCCCAAATATGGTATTTTCCATCTATTGTTAAATCAAACTACAGCTCATTTTGTCAGCAGTTCAACATGTGTATACGGATTGCAGCAAAGGAGGAGCACATGTTGACAGCAAACTCATCCCTCCTTTTCATGCATTTTAGAACTCCTATAGTTCCAGGAGTTCATGTTCAAGCTACGATTTTCTAAATGATCTACACAATTAATATTGAAAATAAAGCTAAATAATGGATCTTCCCATGTTTACTCCAAAACTATGCTTACCACATATATACCACCATGTTGGCCATCGTGAATCTTATTGTGCCGAACAATAGGACAGCTGTTAGTCCGAATTTGTATTCCTGCTAATGCATTCCCTGTTGGAATAAGAAAAACGTTAAGAAAATGTGACATATAGGTCACAAAGAATATTAAATGCAACTAAGCAAATATTTGTTTACCATAAATGTCATTTCCTTCAATAAGACCTCTTCCATCACCAAATATGTAGACTCCACCTTGATTCCCATTAAAAATTGCATTACCCCTAAAGATTTAAAACAAGAAAATAACATTGTCAGGTATCATCTTATTTAAACTGGATCATCAAATTAATTCCAAATGCTTCAACCTGATCTCTCCCTCCTCTGCCTCTCCCCAAGATATCTCCAAACTTCTATTCAAACCATCTTTCTGCTTTTTGCAGTCTGCTGCTTAGGGAGAATGGGGACAGGGAAGGGACAGAGAAAGCAATAGAACAGGATATCATTGAAGAAAAACAGTCAAACTTTTTAACCATGGACCCATCAATAATTTGCTTTAGTTCTGTATATCTCACATTCGTCAATAAATTACATAGTACAATATAGTCTTCTACACAGTAAAAGATGACCCGTCTCTCATCTAAACTTACTTTTCAAATGTTATAATTGCAGATATAATGTGCTTTTAATCTAGAGATCTTATAATAGTTTATACAAGGTTTCACATCCAGATAACTTCAAAAACTATTTTAAAGAGTAGATTATTCCCAAATAACTAAAATAATATACAGAAAATATTTTGCAATACTTCCTCGGTTAAATCTCTGTAAGTTAAAATAAAGATAGTACCTTATGGTTGGATCGCTATTTGAAGTAATCCATACACCAGCAAAATTGTTTGCATAGATTTTATTTTCTATAAATTGTCCTCTTCCTTTTTCATGAACATAGATTCCTCCAGTTTGCCCATGGTGGATTTCACAACGAACTACAGTAGGATTTGCATATGCTTTCACTTCAAAACCAGCTATTCTATTTCTATGTATGTTGCAACTTTCAAAATAACCCTAAACATAAGACCAGGGGAGAAGAGGAGGAAGGGGAGAGAAAATGTTGGGAGGCAAGGAGAAACAATAGGAAGAAATTATCTTCTGACTACCTATTTAATGGTTGTAATGAAACATGTCTCTACACAAGAATATGTAATACTATTAAAATTATTTATTTATGGTACTTTTTAGTCCCTGGAGTTTCCTAGGCAACATTTTAAGA
>JANHFP010003019.1:0-10970 GCA_032468135.1 Calamaria suluensis | reverse complement strand
CAGAAGCTGGGACAAGTAACGGGAGCTCACCCCATTATGCAGCACTAGGGATTCAAACTGCTGAACTGCTGACCTTCCAATCGACAAGCTTAGCTGTCTCCTTATCCACTGAGCTACCGCGTCTCAGGACTTGATCTTTTTTCTATTCACTTAGTTTGGTTGTTTATAATCTTGCCTCTAACCCAGGTTTTGTGTTTTTCCTCTTGTTCCACTAGTCTCCAGTGGTGCGGTTAGACGTTTGACTTGGTCGTCATCTTCTAACCAAAGCGTTGAGGATGAGTCGAGCGCCTCCACGAAATCTGAACATTATCCATCCTGTGTTTCGATATGGGATGTGTTGACTTCCAGCTTGGTGCGTGGGAGGCTTGTTCTGGTAATGCATTTGTCAGTTACAGCAGAATTTCCCTCGAGTCAAATTTCACTCTGGGTGGTTTTACAGGGACATGTCTGGGTAGTTTTCATAGCAACGTTACAAGAGTAATTTGCCACCGTCTCCCTTTGAAGAATTGTTTTAACCTCTCGGTGAAGTCCATCGTAGTCCTGGGTCTCCTGGCACTCTTCCATTCAACCAGGTTTGACCTGCTTAGCTTCCTTAATGCATCCCCTGGTTTGAAGGAACACCCACGGCCTGCTCTTGGCATTTCTCAGTTACGTTTTCTTAATCTGTAACAGAAACACAAGGAAGCACACAAACACAAACAGGCAGAGAGGGCTGAAGATGACGATCTTCTGTTCTGTTCTGTACAAATGTCAGCCTGTTCAGGTAGGTAGAGCGGACAGGAAACAAGATAAAAGTAGCTAGTTCTACTTCTGTTGTAAGCCTACGTTTGACAGCATTCTTGCAAATCTGAAAGCACAGGTTTCCTTCGCAGAACCGAGGTCTACTGTTGACCTCACCCCATTCCTAAGAGGTCTGTAAGGGGGCGTGCATAAGAGCACCAGCGTGCCTACCATCCCTGTCCTAATGTTCTCTTTAATTCGCATTCATTTTATGTACTGAATTCAGGTTTATACTTGTATGTATCACCTCATATGCAATCAACAAAATCAATCAATCAATATAAATAAATATATGCCTCTGCGGAGTAGCAGCACAACGCAGACGCGCACGCGACGATCCTGCAAGGCGGGCCAGGGCTGTGGCTCCATTCTGTGGGATACAGAACTCGGCAGGAGTTCGCTTTGAGCCAAGAGCAGCTCTTTGGGGACTCGGCGCTGGGGCCGAAAGTCCCCTCCTTTCTCCTGGCAGGCCTTCAAAGGCAGCGGCTGCAGAGGGGAGGAATGAAACACAAGAAGGCTTTTGGCAGAAGCAGGTTTCTGGGAATTTGGTGAAGCGGGGCTGTGCGTGTGTTTGTGTATCCGTGTTGCTAGCGCTGCCTTGGGCTTCTCATCCATGCACGGAAAAGGTCCTCATTCCCCAGATTTTGTTCTGCCCGAGAGGCCAATTTCCCTCTCCGAGTGGGAATTCCTGAGTTTGCTGCAGCCCTGATCCACGGGGGGAGCGGGGGGACTCTGCGTGTTTGAGTTCCTCTTTTCCCCTGGAGCCCCTCTGCTGCTGGGAAGATTCCCTCCCACCCCTCCCCAGCCCCCCCAAGAAGGTCTCTCTCAAGGGAGTCACCCACAGCCGGCCCGGCTTCGGCTTAAGCCCGTCGCCTCTCCGTGGCAGGAGGAGCCATGGACACTGCCAGAGAGACAGAGCGAGGCAGAGAGAGGGGGAGGAGGGAAAAAAAAGGCCCTCCCTCTCCCCGTCCCCTCTCTACACTCTCACAACGGGCAAGGCGACAAGCCTCGGCTCGCCCAATCCGTGCGTCCCGCATGGAAAGGATGAGGCTGCTTGGCCAATGGGGGCGAGGCTTGCATGTTCAGGCCGAGGGGCGGCTGGTATTGAGGAGGTGGAGGGGGGGAGAGAAAAGGAGCGGAGAGGGAGGGAGGAAGCCGAGGGCATTAGTGGGAGGAGAGACTGCGGGGTGGGGTGGCAGGAGGAGGCCGCAGAGAAAGGGGGCTGTATAAAAAAGCTGAGAAGCGGGAGGCCAACGGAGTGCGGGGAAGGTTTTGGAGGGCAGAAAAGTCCTTTAATTTGTCCAGTGCTGAATTCTAGATCCAGGAAAGGGGGGGGGAATCAAATGGGGTCCCGTCTTAGAAGTGGGTCAGAGGTACACAGAGTTCAAAAACTGTCTTCCTGCCAGAGAAACAGAAGCACCTCTCTTTTCGAGAAAGAATGGAAGTGAAGGAGCATGGGATGAGAGTAACGTAGTTATTATAAATGATTATCTCAGCTCCGAAGAAATGATTAATCAGTTCCTGAGTGGGGAATCTGGTGGAGCAGAAAAGAGAGGGGTGGTTTAGTTCTGAAACGGGGTTTGGTTTGACAATTTGGTTCATCTGGGACCATTCCGTTTTCTGGGAGGCTGAAAATATATCAAGGAACGTAGAATAAAAGGGTAGGTATGAAATACTTTTTGGAAAATGGTCTCCATTTGGGGGGGGGATTCTTAATGTTTCTTGCCGGGTGGCTTTCTTCTCTTCTGTTTGCCTACTACAGTATTCTGGAGTAGGTGAGCATAGTCTTTCTCAAGTGAAGGGCCAATATGACATATTTGTGGGTTCAGTCCCTTTTCTTGAAAGCTATTTCTTCTGTTTTAAAATAACAGCATTGGAAATATATTGTGGGGTGCATCAGTAAGTTGAGTTTGTCTTAGACATTTTAAAAACATCCTGCCTTAAAGTTGCACACCTAGCATTGAAGTTCTTAACATATTTATCTGTTAGATCCTCCTTCATCTGCTGTGCTAGAGAGCCTACTCAGTTTTTGTGATCTTGGATTAGAAATTTGCTTGCTGCTTATATTAATATGTCTTTGACAAATGCCCTTTTTATTTTCCTGATCATTTTTAACCTTTCCAAATTGCTTTTATGAATATAATATTTAGTTTTAATTCTTATTGCCTTTATATCTATTTTCATCATAATGTGTTTGTTTTAATGCATTTAATTATAACTTATCCCCCCACCTCTGCAAGGTTAACTGTGTTACTCCATTGCATGAAAAACCACAAAGATTTTTATAAAGGCTAACAAATTTGCAATAGTTTTTCTAGGACTACAGAAACTACATGGGTGTACCAATAGATTTATATCAAAGGTTATCCCTCAGATTTTTTCTATGGCCTATTAGTCTTAAGACAATTTAGAATTTGTAAACATCCTATCTCTTTATTATAATTAGAACCTATTTACATTTCTGTTACAACTAGAACAAATTAATATCACAGATTGCTATAGTAGGTCTTTCTTAAATGGCTGTTTAATGTTATTCTCAATCTCAAAATCATCTTCAGCATCTTGGTCATATGTATGACATTTCTTACTAAATTATTTTGGTTTTGCACATCTTATTTGATGCTCTTAACCCTAATAATTTCAACCATATCCTTCCAACAGCATGTGTGTCTATGAGAAGTAAACTCTCGGTGCCACCAAATTCTGTTATGTTAAAAGTTATCTTCCATTTTGATTTTTTGAATATATGAAAATCCATAAAACTTACCAAGAAATTGGCATAGGTACAATCCGTCACTATCTTCCCAACCAGAAGCAAGCAACATGACATCATTTTTAAAAGACTAAGGGTAAAGGATCCTCTACTGTCAACATATTTGTTCAGGGACCTCTTCTTCCCAGTTACATCTACCCATCCTATCAGATCCAGCAGGAGAAGCATGTTACAGGTCCTATCTATTAAGAAATGTAATCTGACAAGATCTAGGAAGAGAGTGTTTTCTGCTATGATGTTTGCCCTCATTCCCCAGAACTTAGATTATCACTCTTTTGGTGGGATCTGAAGACTTGGATGTGCCATTTTGCCTGGAGGTCTCACAGTAATAGTGAGTCTTGGCAATGGTTATATTACATGGATGTATGATTTTATATTTACCAATATTTAGTGATCTTTCAAAGTTATGATGTTGCTGAATGAATGGTAGTTACAACCAGTCATTGAAATTTTGGCAATTTCACCATCCTCTTGGTACTATGATCAAAATTTAGGTGCTTGGTGACAAGCCATATTTATGATCAGTTACAGCATCACATGTGAACAACTGGGACTGCTGAAACTGCTTTGCTAAGTAGCATAGTCATGTGTTTTGCATGACCTCTTCACTTGTTGAAAATCCTGGTCCCAGTTAGAATCATAATCCAAGGACTTCCTATACTGTTCTAGATACTATCTAGAACAGACATACTATTTCTAACACATCATATCCTGGGACAATAAGCAACCATAGTTCATACCATTAGCTGTCGCTAATAAGACCAAGCCACAATTATGTATTCTCCTGATAATAACAATATTAATACAGCAGAATGCCATTCAAGATTCCAAGAACAACAGCTGACAATGGAGGGCAGTTGTCATGAGTAAAATTGATTATGTTAAGGAAGCAAGTAACTCTCCAACCAACTACTGTGTACAAACAAGAACCACCATCCCACTCTGGCAATAGTTGGTTGGCAACTGCTGAAGATGGAATGTTGGGCTAAGGAGATGATATTCTCTGCCAATTATGCAGTTTAGTTCCTGTGCTGTTCCTGTTTGGGAATAATAAACATTTCCCATAGCCTGGCTGATTGTGAGGATAGACAATAAGAATTGGCAAGTTCATTGAACCTTGACAAATATACAGTGATTCTTTAAAAAAACACTTGTATTAAACTATAAGAAATATGTTATTATTTAATACATAACAAAATGTGTAATAAGTAATTATTCAATGAAGTAAAAAATAGCACATAAACCTAAGCCATAATGATTATTCTGACCTAAATAGTTTAAAAAATGTCATTAAAACACAAGCACAATGCGATTCCATGACTAAAATCAAAGAAGTTTTGGACTGAGGCAAAGCTTTGGTAAAAAAGTAATTGAGAGATCAACTTTATATATTTAAGGAGAAATTTGTATTGAATGACTTGAGACAGTACAAAAAGACAGTAAGAATAGACAATGTTGATTGGTCATAATGTTTGCAATTCAGTATGCCTGTTGGAGGATCCCCAACCTAGCATCATTAGTATCAGTTTACATAGCTTTTTGTCTATCCTACTTTGTCAACTCTCCCAGATAAACCAGACAGGAAACATAACTAGAGGAGCTAATTCTACACCATTGCCAGGCTATATTAACAGAATTTTGCAATTCTGAAGGAACATATTTCCTTTCCACTCTGATCAAAACAGATTGTAGAACTTAATATTTAATATGCAGTTTTTTATTACTACATATAATAATAGTTTCAAAAAATGAGCAATATGTTTATGGGTCAGTTGCCTTGTAGGTGGAATTTTACTTTTCAAATGATCTGTGCTAGTCATTGAAGTAAACAAGAATTCCAGACAGAAATGGAGTATAGGGTAGATGTTGTTTGTCAGTAACCGCTGCTGAATAAGAAAATGACAATTTAAGTTCTAATATTCAAAAATGCTGGAATGAATTGTGAGACGTTAAACAACATATTAAAAAAACTAAGAAAAATGATGCATACTTACTGTTCTGAATCTTTAAATGAAATACCAAAGTTGTTCAATATTTGTAACTAATCACAAATAACAAGACAACCCATGAGCCATTGGCTCATACTTTCAGAAATATATCCTTACCAGATTCCTCAAAGCATTCAACAGTGAAAGAGCTTCTAACGTATTGCCTTCACTGTATCTACCTTGAAAATAACCTATGTTGAACATAGTCAAACATCAGTACAAAAAATGTTTTATGACATTTGGCATTAGGTCATAAACTGTTTTATGATAATATTTTATATCCTAAACTGTTTTATAAAAGTTGCCAAATTTCAATTCCATGGAAGTCCCAGGTTTTGGATGCATTCTATAAGTTAACACATTTGAAGTACCTGGGTTAAAAATTGTTGCCCCATTTCGTCCAGTTAAAGGATAGGGGAACAAGAGTTTTAGTAGCATTTAGATTAAAACAAATTTATTGGTAGTTTTTCCAATGCCTTCAGCAATCTAATTTAGACCAATAGCTTCTGAGAAAATGAAAACTACGGTATTATAAAGAAAATGCTTCCCTCAACTTACATTATGTTCCTAAAGTTAATAACACAAAGTTTTCATATTTGGCCTGAAATGAAAATATATCCAATCACGGTCTCATAAGAATTACAAATATTAGGAAAATATTGTCAAATAATGAAATAAATTATAAAATTGCATTTATTTTTATTTATTTCAATTTAAACAATATCCATTAATTTAGAAACAATTTATATTTACATGTCTGCTGGAATCCACTAATTCCTTGATGTTTACACTCAAAACATTTTAAAAATTCAGCACAATAAAAAAATAAAGAGGTATTGTCTATCGATAACAACTATATGGCAATACTGAAGCACACAAACCAACTAAAGCCCTCCAAAACAACCTAAGTAAATGATTTAACTGTGGTTTAATAAAGCAAAACTGGCTGGATTTGCACAACATGCTAAGATAGAAGATACTGTTTTTGGAATGGAATTAGAAATAAGAATAGGAATAAGAATAGGAACAGAATTAGAATAGAAAAGAAAAGAATAGAATGTGTGATTTGACATACAAGGAATTTGTCTATGGTGCACAAGCTCTCAATGAATAAGAGAATAATAATAACACCAATAAGGGGGTGGGGGGTAAAGAAGATAAAGATAAATAATATTACAGTCATACTATATGGGGAAAAACATAAACATCAGACGGCACTGTGAGAATTAGGTGCACAGCAGATTGATTCCATGAGGGAAAAAGTTGTTGTTTGTCTAGTTGTTTTGGCATACAATTCCCTTTAGCACCACGTTAAAGGAAGGCGATGAAACAGTTTATGTCCAGGATTTGAAGGGTCTGTAAATATCTTTTCAGTTGAGTTAATAGTTGAGTTCATAAAATATGGAAAGTCAGATTCCTATTTTGCTTTAACATGACATGTGAGGGCTACTAATTCTGTGCTTTCCAGAATCCCAGATACAAGAAAGTACCTCATAAGTACCTTCCTAAATCAATCTCTGAATGTATCTTTTTTATTCCATACTTTCTTTTTAGAATCAGATTGCAGACACTGCAGCTCCTGTGTGCCATTTTTGGATATGCAAGGGAAAAAGCTCTTCTCTTATTCTCATCATTCTTTAATTCCTCAGGAAAGCATGGGGAGCATCAGCAACCTCAAGATCATTCTGTACCTTTGATCTTAATTTCCAGATCCTGTAATTTCTTTAAAGTATACATACTTTTCTCTTTCTCACTACCACACAGTTATTGGAGTGTCTAACAGGATTTTAATGAGTCCCATTAGAGAGTGGGTAAAGCAGCTGTTCAAGTTAGTTATTGTAAATAATTCTATATGATCCATTGCTAAGATTTTAAAAACCACCACTAGAGCTCTTCTGTTTCCTCTCATATCAGTTGGAAAGCAAATTTGTAAAGCAAATAACTTTCAGTAAAGATCTTATACAGTTATTCATTGTGAATCAAAAGCTAGATTGCACTTTGCATCACCTTGACAGTGACAGTCTCAATTTAATTATACTGACACAATATAAATAGATTCTGAGAATAATCCTTTATATGGATCTTTATTTCCTTTTTTCCCTTTGGCTCATGAAAACATTTACACAGCAAAATACATCAATTGTGTATTCAAGATTAACCTTCTTACATGCAATTCATTTCTTGCTGGAGGGATGATAACCATAATTAAAATATAATGTAGTTTGGTTTTCCAGCAATTTCAATACCAAACTTAGCAGCTAACAATAATGAATGAAATCTTTTTTTCTTTTCTACATCAAGCTGTGTGTGTGTGTTAAGAAATATCAAGAATAAGCAAGATGCTACATTCCTGCATGTTGCTTATAATATAAAACCAATGAACATCACAAATAAGAAAGTGGCTACAAAGACATTTGTACCATTGGATGGCAGTGTTGTTATTAAAAGAGATTGCAAAATAAATCCTCCTCAACTGTCTTCCATATGAAGGCTGTTCAGCAACACCTATTTAAAGGATTGTGGACAGCCTTATTTCAATTTTTAAAGACTCTGTAGACAGGTTTCTTTAAAAGAATCATCATTAAACTTGGCATTTAGGGAGTGAACCAATAACTGTGAAAGAACAGAAAAAAGTAGGAGTTTATGGCCAGTTCTCACAACTGATGGACATAAATTGGGAGATACTCCTAATTATTGGAACTTTGCTTTTTAATTTGTCCATACCTTGCTTTTTTTCTTTTTAGAAAGTATCATGGCTTAAACATCATGACACAAATGTCATTTGTTCTTTGGTATGTTTGAAAGGGGAAATTATTCTGGTCAGTGAACTTTGCTGGTACATCCCCTGTTTGAAGCGGCAAATGGAATTATAGCTGTATAAATCAGCATGCCAGGTCTTAAGCTGGTCAAAAACTTTTCTTTCTGCTATCTGAACTTTCAACACACAGGATTTCCCTATACAGGTAGTCTGACTTACAACTATAATGGAGCTTGTCCATTAAGGCTGTAAGTCGTAATGGTCATTAAGCAAGGTGCCAGGTGTGAGCTGGGAAGGTGAGGCAGTATGGCTCCGGATGATTGCATTTGGATCCAATCCACTCCTTGCCTTCTTTATATGGTAAGGAGGCCTATGATACTTACCTGCTTCTGGCATGGTGCCACATAGCCTCCATGTAAGAAGGTCACATGGTGGAGTAGCTGCTTTCCAAAGGGGGTCTATGGAAAAGGTAAGTGGACCAGGCTGTGATGAGGGGTGGGAAACAGAATGTGGGATCCAGGGAAATGGAGTTAGCACCCAAGGGCTTTTTTTTAACCTGGTAGGGTGGAGTTCCTTTGCCATCTCTAAAAATATTCATCTATATCCTGGCAGTGACATATGAAACGACAGCCTAAGTTCTTACAGTGGTTGTGAACATTTAACCACCATTCAAAATTACAACAGCACTGAAAAAAGTTATCTACAACTGGTCCTCACACTTACAACAATGCAGGATTCCCCTTGGTCAGGATTCAGATGTTTGGCAACCAGCATATACTTACAATGGTTACAGCATCCTAGGGTTATGTAATTTCCATTTGTGATCTTCCAAGCTTACTAACTGTGGCAAAGTAAAATTGGGCATGACAAACTTAATAACCACCTTTCTTAGCAACAAAAATTCTGGTCATTAGTCAAGGACTACCTATATTTCTATCTTCTCAGATAGAAATTAGTTGCATTCCATCAGAGAAGGTACTATTTTATCCAAAAGGATGTATAGATTATTTTGGTCAGAGAATTACCCTGATCCTTTTAATATTCTGACGCTATGGAGGATTGTTATTATTTTATTTATTTCTATCCCACCTTTATTATTTTTACAAATAACTCAAGGCCTCAAATATATCTACCATACCTTCCTCCTCTTATTTTCTCCGCAACAAGAGCCCTCTGAGGTGAATTGGGCTGAAAGAGCGACTGGACGAAAGTTAGCTGTCTTTCATGGCTGAGATGGGACTTGAACTCACAATCTCCTGCTTTCTAGCCTGCTGCCTAGATCAAACTGGCTCTCATTACAAATTACATTTTTTTACAAATATTGCATGGGTGCAAGAGAAAAAATATTTAATTAAAATAAAATAAATTCTATTAATGTGATTACTCCCCACTTAGTTAATAATTCTGTCACATTACTCACTGTAAACCCTGATGTGTGTAGCTTCCCTGTACGGTACTAAGCTTGCTTCCTTCAGGTTATGTCTGCATGTGAAGAAGTCTTAAGAATGGAGACTCCTTCCTCTCCTGAATCTAAAGATGAATGACAGCATTTCCTTCAAGAATGGTGCTGGGTATAGCCAATCTGCACTTCTTCTCACGTTGGTTTAATAAATACATAGATAGGGAGAATTCATGTAAACAGTCTACTTGTCCCAATTGTATGATTTAATCCCTTCATCCTTTCCCCCACATCAATTTCAAAACAACTGGATGTTAGTCTTCTCCAGGACAGAGTCTTTGTGTAACTGTAACACAATCATCTGAAGGCATGTGGGGGGACAAAATGGAACAACATTTGTTGAAAAGTAGGATAGCTAATGGAGTGGTGTGTGTGTGTGTGTGTGTGGCAAAACAGTATATGTCCATTTGTATAAGTTTCATGATTTTTCTCTACATAACATATATATAAGAAAACTACCAGAAGAAGTGTTTATCTGGAAATTTCTTGTCCTCAATTAGATTCCAGAGTTTATTTCAATGACTGATTATTGCAGGATCGAATCCAGGACCAGAGGTGACCGACCCTGATTAGATCCTGAAACATTATCCTGGGACATGTATACTTGCCTTTATTTGTGGTTGATTACAGTTATGAATAGGAACCATACACCCAAGTTGCTGTGAAGTTCATTTATATTTTAGAACTGTTCACATTTATCTGTATAGACACCTCAAAATAGTTGTGCTTAGTAAAATGAAAAAGTGTTCATTCCTTCTTGGATTTTTATATAACTTTGATATCAAATTTTATCAGAGCTTCATGGGGTGTTTTCCTAAGCAGGCTGCGATGTCAATCATCATTATTGGGTTCTGCTCCGCTGAACCAATCAGGACCGGCCATGCACATTTTTAGTTCCTCCCCTTCTGGATAGTCCCGCTTTTTCTGCTCGGTCCTGACTCGTTAGGACCTCTGTGCTGAATCTCCGCAAAAAAAGCAATGTTTGCGCTTT
Source organism: Calamaria suluensis (assembly GCA_032468135.1). Taxonomy (NCBI): domain Eukaryota; kingdom Metazoa; phylum Chordata; class Lepidosauria; order Squamata; family Calamariidae; genus Calamaria; species Calamaria suluensis. Next base: position 221 of record JANHFP010003019.1, on the reverse strand, counting down.
AAACATTCTTATCTGATCAGAGCTTCGGAAAGCTAAATTCATTACGAAAGCTGGATCACTTCAGAAGCCGCAGGGAATGTCGCGGCTTGCCGGTGAGGCTCCTGGCCGTTGCAGGGATCTGTGGAGGCCTCCGGTAGTCTGTGGAGGCCTCCAGTCTTGTTGGCTCTTGTATTCTCTTCGTGGCCGTCCAGAGAGGCCGTTGAAGCCGCAGAGAGTGTTGG
>JANHFP010003017.1:229181-239206 GCA_032468135.1 Calamaria suluensis | reverse complement strand
CCCAGAATCCCCCAGCCGGCTTTGCTGGCTGAGAGATTCTGGGAGTTGAAGTCCACAAGCCTGAAAGTGGCCAAGGTTGGGCAGGCCTGATCTATGATATATATATTATATACTATATATTATAATATATGTTTATGTAAATGATTTTAAATGGCACTAAACCGTTTAGAGGGACGTGGTGGCTCAGTGGGTAAGACAGCTGAGCTTGTCGATCAGCTCGGCAGTTCAGCGGTTCGAATCCCTAGTGTCACATAATGGAGTGAGCTCCCGTCACTTGTCCCAGCTTCTGCCAGCCTAGCGTTTTGAAAGCGTGTAAAAAATGCAAGTAGAAAAAACAGGGACCATCTTTGGTAGGAAGGGAACAGCGATCTGTGCGCCTTTGGCGTTGAGCCATGCCGGCCACGTGACCACGGAGACGTCTTCGGGCAGCGCTGGCTCTTCTTCGGCTTTGAAATGGAGGTGAGCACCGCCCCCTAGAGTCGGAAAGGACTGGCACATATGTGCGAGAGAAACCTTTACCTTATTGCATAGGGACTCTTGCCATGCTGAGTCTTTGGAACCTGGACCTGTGGAAGGGGGGTGTTTTCTTAAGACCTGTTTGGAGAGGGTTGAATAAACACTTGTAGAACTCTTGCTGTACATGAGGGGGGGGCAGCGCAAGTGTGCACATCAGAAAGTTGTTGAAGTTGGGGAAAAATGGTGTAGAACCGTGTTTCTTAACTAGCAACTTGTTGGGACTGTCAGAATTCTCCATCCAGCCATTTTGGCTGAGAAATTCTGGGGGTTGAAGTCAACCTCTCCTAACAGTTGTTGAGGTTGAGAAAACCTGGTATAGAAGAATTCTATCTTGCCAGCCTGTTTGCACCATCTGATAATCTGGCATTTTGAGAATTTTGTGTGTCCTTTGCACTATCCCATTGCATAAGTCTGCCTTCCCAAGCTTGCCTCGGTGACAGTGGTGGACTCCGCTACTCTTCTACCTTGGTTATATTCATGTCCATATAGAAGTTTTCCAAACAGGGGCAGCATAGCATTCCACGTATGCCATCATGACCAGACCTGGTCCAATTGTGACATATCCAGAACCCGTGCTGCAAATCTTTTTTTAAAAAAAGCTTTGTAAAACAAGGGCAGAAAAAGTTCAAGATAACAATTTTATGATTTCAAGGGATTAACTTTAAAATCTTACTTCTATAAAATAATAGTCAACTTCAGGCTTACAAAATCTAGTTCAGTGATGGCTAACCTTTTTGCCATTGCGTGCCAAAGGTGGGGAATGCGCGGGGGGGGGGGAGTCACTCACATGCACCCCGCCCCGGCACATGCTTATGGCACAGTGGGCCTGATAGGCCCGTTTTTCGCCCTCCTCAGGCTCCAGAGCCCTTCTAGGAGTCTGGGGAGGGTGAAAACGGCCTTCCCCACCCCTCCAGAGGCCAGAAATGGCCTATTTGCTGACATCCGGTGGGCCCAGAAGGACTGAAAATCAGCTGGACAATGTGCACATGCATGCTGGAGCTGACCTTGCATGCCCACCACTATGGCTCCATGTGCCACCGGTGGCACGGGTGCCATAGGTTTGCTATCATGGATCTAGTTTGTTCTTATAGTAAACCTCAGCAGCTCAGTAACTAGAAAGAATTGTGCTCACAAGCTTGAACTCCATAGGGGACATAAATGGAGCTTGCAAGCATTTTATCTCCAAATCTATTACATGGGGAGTTCCCCCGAATGCTTTCTTCATTTCAGACCACTATTACAAGCAAGAAAGGAATAATTGTTACTGTCCTTACACTATGCACAGTATCAAAAAATCCTAACTTCTTTAAGCAAGTCACCCAAGAAATTAATCAAATCTCATCCAACCCATTTACATGGAGGGAATTTTAATTAGACCAGTACTTCCTGGGTTCTTTAACAGTGAACAGTTATTATCAAAAAACTTTTGAGAGGTATCGTGTGAGCTAGGGATTGGTGTCTCTGAGCAGCATGCTACACACAAGTATCAGAAAGAGATCTGTAGGATTCCCCAAATAAAATACAAATTCTATTTAATTCTCTAAACATCACCTGAAAAAAGTCAAGTAACATCTTTTAAAGAAAATAGTCAATATTTACTTAGACCAGTAAAGGAATGTACTGTATTATAGAAAAAATAAAACAATACAATTTCAACTTCTGCAATTTCAATTTAAGATAAATAATGAGTGTCTCCTTCCTCCATGTTAGGGCATATGCAAAAATAATAATGAATGAATGCATTCTTCCAGATACATAGGCTTTTGTAAAAATGTTTTTAGAATTATATTCAGTTGCCTCTTGTCCTACTTCTGTCACATATGCCCTTGAGGTTAATTTATTTAATATCTAACCACCTTCCAGATTCATGGCTCTGATTTAACTGAATAACAGTATTTTAAAAAAGGGAAGCCAACTGAACGAACGTCTCAATTTCCAAGAATTGAAAATTCGATATGAAATGATCCTCAAATGCTTTCTTAAAAAGCAAGAACGGATGACTGTGTAGATCACTATTTCATTAAAAATTCTCATTAGTCTGGAAAAAGTAAAGTGAAATAATACAGAGAATGTGCTACCAACCTCCAAAGGCTAGAGATTTAATTGTGCCCAAGATATTGGGGCGCTGCAACTAATTGTGACAGTGTAACAGTCCTTGTGCTTAAATTATCTTTTCAACCTGAATTTTTGCAGCCCAAATTGAATGAATGAGACACATCCAGGCTAATAATTAAAAGACAAATTTCCAGGCTAATAAATAAAGTGTAAATTAATTTTACTTATGGTAAAACAAGAGGTTCGAGTCCCATTTCAACATATTAACAAATTATCAAAAAGATTGGTTATAGCTCCGTTTTTGGCCCCTATTTCTGAATCGATCAGGCCTGTTGAAACCACCATTTCGTCTTCCATTCCTGAATTCCGAGCCTGGATTTCGGCCTCCCTCACGCGGTGAATTTTCAAGCTCAGGCAATTCTGATGCTACAGAAAGTTGCCAGCGTCTTGTATCTTCCCATGTTTCCTAATTTAAAATATATATGTATGTTATTCTTTGGGAACAGCAGAATTGACAAACTTGCATGCTGACTAAAATGCTTACTATTAAAGGGACAGTAATAATGCTTAAGCTTCTTAACCAAAGAGACACACGTGAATTTTCATGAGCTACTTTTTGAACCTGAATTCAAGAGGTCTGTTTGCCTTCTTTCAGAACAATGTTGTCAGGGCATTTTCAAAACATGGCATTTAAAATAACATTGAGAAAACTGTGTGAATGAAAGTTGCTTTCGCAAATTTGAAGCACCCTTAGAAAACAATAACAGGAAAAGGCAACTTATTTAACCCTTGAATAAGAAACAATCCACTCTTTAAAAAAGGATGTGCTGCTGGCGGTTGTTTCAGCCTACGTTTGAGATCGTGAGATTCTCCACAATAGTTTCAGAGGATTCATCAGGGTGACCAAATGTGCATTATGGTGTCATCATGAAGTTTTCATCATTTGCTCCTTGCCCCCCCAATCCATGTGTGTCTACACTGTAGATCAGAAGTTCCCAAACTTGGTAGCTTTAAGACTTGTGGACTTCAACTCTCAGATTTCTCCAGCCAGCAGAAGTCCACAAGTCTTAAAGCTACCAAGTTTGGGAACCTCTGGTGTAGAACAACTAGTATTCCAGTTTACTCTATCTCCTATTCAGCTGTCTAGAAAAAATGCAAAAAGTTCAAACTACAGTATGTGAATAAAACTTCATTCCTAAGGTGATGAGGATTTTCGTACAGCCCAAGCTTGGGAAGGCGTCACATGGCCAGCAACTGCCTCGCGAAGGGCCAGGCCATGTAAATGACTCATCAGCCGTGGGAGGGAGAGGGCAAAGGTCAGCTGGGGGCAGGCAACAGGGGCACTGAAGTGCAGGGGGTGCAGGACACAGTGCAGAGTGGTTAAATGAGCAGAGGGGAGGGGGAAGATAGGTGGGTGGAGGGAATTGAAGTGGAGGCACGCCATGACCATTACTGTTATTTAGAAAATATGGCACAGCTGGCAAACTGCTACTTAATGGATTTCGTTCATTTTCAACTGGGGCAGAACCAGGGATAAAGTATGAAAGAGCGAAAGGATCTTTTTTTTGGGGGGGTGTCTTAGCTCCCACTCCTCTACATGCCATACCAAACCCCTTCTCCCCATTAATCTTACATGGCATAGCAGTGTTAATTCAATTCAATTGCAATGGCCCTATTGATAATAAATACTTAAATGGGGCAAAAAACCCAGATCAGATTCTCCTAGGCTGAACTAGAAACTTATGCTGCTGACTTTATACAGTATTGCTGAATCCAAATTTGCAGACCTGGGAGAGGACTTCAATGCTAGATTTGGGTCCCAACAAATACATCCTCTGTGCACAGCACAAATTTCCCCTCCCAACCCTGGAGTCAATGGATTCCTTCCCGTCCTTTGCTCAAACGTCAGAAGTCAAACTCTGCAGGACTGCCTGGTTCAAACAGCCCTCAGGCTAAATCTCTACATTTTAAATCTTTGACTGTAATTAAGATTTGATTTGACATGAAGCAGAGAGGCAAGTACAGCAGGGCAAGAGAAGCATGAGGTCCTGGTTTAATGAATGTAACCAGGACCACTAAAACTGTCACTGCAAAGTGGTGTGGTCACATGGTGCTTTGCCCAATGGCTGCATCGCTTGGCAGTGAAAATTCTGGGTCTAATTAAGATTGCTAAGCAGGGACCACCTCCGCATTCTTTAAGTTCACTCTGGCATTTTATGAAATCTCTTGCAACATTGGACTGTGAGACAAGCATACAAGTAAAAATATTTAAGAACATCTGAGTATAAGTGACAGCTGAAGGGCATCCAATGGCATGAGCTACTCAAGTTTGATTCACATTGGAAACTAAAATCTTACCTTCATTTTATTTAATTCAGTTTTTGGAATATCAAAACATACGCCCTTAACACAAGACACAGAGAGAGAGAGAATATCAGTCACTGAAGAAATTCAAAACTCTTTAAGAAGGTTACTTGTATTTACATGCTTCAAGCAACAGATTAGTCAAGAACACATGCATTTCATTTACTGTCCCAGTTATAATAGTTGACTCACACAGGAGTCCTGAATTGCAATTTATTCATAAATTATAAACAACCATTCCTAATCCAGGTATCTTCTATTTAAGTCCAAAACACTCTCCTAGATAAAATTATCTAGCTACACGAATTTTCCCCAATACTTTATCAACACTGTATGCCTGACTTAAGCTTCACTCATTACCAGATTAGGCAGAAAAGAAAGCAATTACCGGAAGAAAAACAGTTAACGCCTATAAGCCATATATAGACAGGGGAAAAAAATGTTTCTTACCATTTTTCCCTTGAGAAAACACATTCTGGATATTTTGTTGTCAATGTCCTCACCCAATTGTTCCTTCAGACCCCGCCAAGCATAACCAGTGGCGTGCATTTCTACCGAGCACTGAAGGATCATGGTCACGTAACCCTTTGTTTAAAAAACAACAACAGTGATATACATTTATGATACAAAGTTCAATTATTAGTGCATATACAAACACACAAACTACTAAAGCTCTTTACTGATTAAAGAACGTTGAGAATCTGCTAAACCAGTTTTTCACCAAGCAGAGGGTGAACAACTGAAAAATGGGATAACAGCAGGCAACATAACAACCAACCAAACAAGGGAAATACATACAACGTAGAAACAGGACCATCTTGGTCAAATGGTTGTCCGATTATATATGTATAATATTACACATCTGGACATGACTAATGTGTTAATGTATCTCGGAGTGTTCATCAACAGTGTAAGGATAATAGTCAACTACTTTTAATTTGCATCGGTTTTACTTCATGAAACAAATTTAATACTTCTTAAGGAGTATTGAGCCATTGATTTGTAATATAGGGAACTCCCAAGCCTTCACTGTAAATTTCTTATGCAGTATTCATAATTATTTTAATAATTTCTTAAAATCTCTTTGAAATACGTTCAAAATCACAGGTTTTTAGAGGCAAGGAAGACATTTGGACCAAACGGGAAACGTGAAGTTTTAAATGAATTAATTGCCCTTCAGTTGTTTTGGCAAATTCCTTGTAGTTTTAAAAAAGTGTATCATTAATAACTGATTAACTATCTTATTTTACTCCATGTTTTGCAAACAAAAGGTTTTTTGCAGATTTTTTTAAATAAATAAGGGTAATTCTACCAAGTCAAGTTTACAAGACAGCTAAATTTACATTTGAATTTCTTACTCTGTATTTAAACACCTTCATTGTAGGAACTATTAAAGATTTCCAGGAATATTTACTTAATTTTAGAGACACAATACTTTTTACTATTTTACACCAACTTACTAGCTACAGTTATACTTGGGTAGACCAGAATAATCCTTGCCCTGGTAGTATCCTTCCAAACTGCCATCAAGGCCATCTTCCTCAGTACCCATCCATGTACTACCTAAGCTTCTATACCCAGGAAGACTGGCCAGTCAAATCATGGAAGGTGTTGGTATTCACTTAGTTATTCAAAAACACCAGTGGGAAAATCACCACCAAAGGAGAAACTGTTTATATTTTCTTAATTGTGACTTAATTGTGAGTCCTAGGAGATGGGGCGGTATATAAGTCGAAAAAATAAAATAAAATAAATAAAAATAAAAACTGTACCTGTAAAGGCCTCTTTGAAAACATATGTATAAATAAATTTTACATGACTCCTCAGGCTACACATATTGCATTAGGAAAATCAGGACGTGCGTAAGCAGCTATTAAAGCTCGGTGTATTCATTACCGCGTCAGAGTTGAGCAAGGAGCGCTGTTCAATAGACGTAGCTCCCGAGATATGAGCCAAGGCTGCAGCCAGAGCTTCCACAGCCCCCTTTTCTTCTATCAGCTGTTCAGCAGATTGTCTGAAGTAGTCAATGGCAGACGGAGGAACAGAATCCAAAGATCTGAATGAAAAATTTTTAAGAAGTATTTTACAAAATCACTAAAATGAACACTGAACCATTTATGAAATGTTCAAACAAACTAATATACAGTGGTAGCAACATCATATAACACACATGGGGGGGGGAAGAGTGGGGCTTCTGTCATAAAGCTGCTTATCTCATTTCAGATACTAAAGTTTGCTTAATATTTAGGATCAACATACCTGATTGCATCTTTACTGGAAGCTTTAATTATGTCTGTTGCTGTAGGAACACCTACACGTTTAAATGTAATGCCCTGAAAATAAAAGGCACACTGTTACACTGGCAACAGTTGGTCGGAAAACTTAGTCCTAAACACTTTAGTTGAAATGGTAAAAAGCAGTTTAAAAACTTAGGCGGCTTTTAAAAAATTACAACATAAGAGAGAAATTCAGAAATAATTACCGCTTTTTGTTCTACTAGTTTCAGCTGATAATCTTCCCTGCGCTGATAGAAACAGATGCAGAGCCCAGTCCGTCCAGCTCGGCCTGTGCGTCCAGAGCGATGGATGTAAGACTCCACATCCTTTACAAAGAAACATTCAAGTGATATGCACGTCACAGAAAAGCCAACGTCTTCCTTACAAATATACAGAATGGTATGCTCTTTAAAATACACTATAAATGAGAGCAGAAACGAAGCTATCTTTGTTAAACTATGAATTGCCTCAACACAAAATTATTTATGTTACCATTGTGTGACATTTACAGTGAGAATTCAACAAATTTTAAGTATGTTAAAATTAATAGATTAAAAAAACCCTACTTAGAAACCACTTGAACAGCTAGATGGTTTTTGAATAAATTTACACCACTATAGGTAGAATTCATGAAGAATTACAAAGTATTCATGAATGGGCCTGGAGTTCAATAGCTGCTTTGCAATCCTTGTAAAACGTTTGGAATTTGGCCCACCCTCACACTCCCAACATCCTGACAAGACAGTATAGCAAATTTTAGCTAGCAGTTAAACAGTTCTAGAACAGAATACAGTTCTATTTTTGAAGAAATAAAAATAATTTTCCGACTTTCCCACTTCAACTGTGCTGGGTTTTTCAGCAGAAAAGACAAAGCAACTCAGATGAGGATCCCAAGTCCTCTTTGCAGCAAGCTTTAACAAATGATTTGCGTCACTTTGACACTTTTGGTACAAGGAATTTTTCCCTCTCCCCAAAACCAGTTATTTTACCTTTGGTGGGGAACTCTGTATTACAAGATCAACTTCCGGAATATCTAAGCCACGGGCAGCCACATTAGTTGCAACCAGTACTTCAAACGCTCCATTACGAAAGCCTTTCAAAGTCACCTCTCTCTGCTTTTGTGGAATATCACCATGTAAAGACTGTGCATCCTGCAAACATAAAGGAAATAAAGGAAGAGAATTGTACAAGTAACAAGATTGATTTCCCTCAATTCAACTGAAATATCAAAATCTTTGCTTGACATTATTATATAGTAAAGGTAAAGGTTCCCCTTGCACATATGTGCTAGTCATTTCCAACTCTAGGGGGCGGTGCTCATCTACATTTCAAAGAACAACAAAGAGCCAGCGCTGTCCGAAGACGTCTCCCTGGTCATGTGGCCGGCATGACTAAACACCAAAAGTGCACAGAACGCTGTTACCTTCCCACCAAAGGTGCCCCCTGCTTTTTCTACTTGTGTTTTTACGTGCTTTCGAAACTGCTAGGTTGCCAGAAGCTGGGATAAGTAACGGGAGCTCACCCCATTACACGGCACTAGGGACTCGAACCGCTGACCTGCCGACCTTCCGATCAACAAGCTCAGCTGTCTTACCCGCTGAGCCACCATGCCCCCTATTATATTATATTACAATTATATTAGGTCACAAACTGAAAGAAAACTATATATAAATGAAAATTGGGACTGGCATTAAAACTATCCTTCGGGGAAAAAGTTAACGCTTCAAGGGGGCGAAATCAAGCACAGAAGTCTCACTGGACAGAAAAGTAAAGAAAGTCAGATAAGCACGGAAAATTGTGTTCAGAAACGTTTGAGGGATCAAGAGGTATTGCAGTTATGAATCGCAAGTAATCTTATAATAAAAGCTTAAAAAAGAAAAAGAGGGGCTCAATCAGGTTGTGAATCTGAAAGTATTTTGAAACAAATTCCTCTAATGAATGTTCCATATCTGAATAAGCTGTTAATCGCTCTCTTGTGTCCTCTTGTATTTATTCCTTTTCATACTTTTTGTCACTCTACCTGCTTTATTGAGGCATTAAGAGCCAGTTCAGTTGCTTCTTTTTTTGTCTCACAAAATATGATCGTTCGTCCATGACTCCCACTGTAGACCTGAATGACATCTCCAATCACTGCAGCTCTTTGAGACCAATGACATTCGATGGCTAAATGCTGCCAAAGGAAAGCCGTACTCATTAGCAAAGAGAAAAGGATGAACGTGACAGATACAAAAAATGTGAAATTCTGGTTGCACATCCATGCCTGCCGTCTCAACACTTTCTACTAGATCCTACAGACACCCTTAGAAAGGGGTTTGTATGCAGACGTGTTCATGATTTCCACCCAGATGCAGTTACAGTGTTAATCTTACGCTCTTATAAAAAGCTAATGTACCTCTACTGTCATGGCAGTTTTTTTAGTCTTCTTCCCGATAAGGTCAACCTGCTCATATTTGGATTTCATATACTTCTTAGCCACATTGTAAACCCACTGAGGGCAAGTTGCAGAAAACAAGAGCGTCTGGGGATTATCTTCAGAATCTTAAAACAAATAAATAACACATATAAATGTTTTAGAAAATCCATAAACATGCCCATAAAGGAGCAAAGCAAGAGACTTTTATGGGACAGTATCTAGAACAGAGGTCTTCAAAATTGGCAGCTTTAAGACTTAGGACGGAATACTCTTAAAGGCTGCAATTGGGAAGTTTATTTTTTTATTTTATTAAATTTATATACTGCCCCTCTCCGTAGACTCGGGGCGGTTTACAGCCTGAATTAAAACAGAAAAACAATACAATAACAATACATCATTAA
>JANHFP010003017.1:111769-122885 GCA_032468135.1 Calamaria suluensis | reverse complement strand
GCATCTGTTGCTTTGCCTTGATCAAGATTTGTAGTCCATATGTTTTTGCAGTGTAGAAGCTGTAGATTACAGGATAATTTTTTTCTGAAACCAAATTGTTTATTAGAGAGTAGGTTGTTTGTTTCTAGGTGGAGCGTAATGGATTGGTTGATGATTGGTTATTTTTATATACTGTATATGAAATAGGCACAAATCAGAATTACAGCAGCATTGCTAAGTCCTTTTAATTAAAAAGGGTAAATTATAAAGAAAAGTAGCCCAAGGACTCTTGACAAATTAGTATCCATTTATTTAAATAATGGCAACCCCTTGGAAAAAGTAATGTTTTGTAAAAATTCTAACCAGATTGTAATAAATGTGTCCTTCATTATAGGAGTTTTTCAGCCAAAAGAATTTGTGGTGCTAGGAATGAAGTAAAACCATTGTTTCTTTTCCCAACTCTTTTATGCAGTTGCAGTTAGTAAGATCTTGTAACCTTGTACTGATATGGTAGGATTGATATGGTTGCTTAATATAACGTTGTGTTGAAAGATACAGGATAGAATCAATGAATGCCACGTGAATTGAGACATTCAGAAATTGAGCAGGCCCGTTACTGCTTCTGTGGTTTGGTCAGCTTCTGAGGTCAGTGGCATTTTTGTGCTGGCAGGTCCCCTCACAGCTACTTTGAAGTAGCACACATGTGTGCAGGCAGCCAAAGGCAGTTGTGAAAAAAGTTGTGACTGCTTTAGTGATTCTAGCTGTGTTGTAGGACTCTTTCAAAAAATATGCACAGCCCTGGAATATAGTATATGGGGGGGAAAAATGGAAATTAGAGCTTTCTTCTTAAAACTTTCCTGCATTTACATGTATAATTCTCCTAAATTTATTTTATTTTTGTTTTCTTGCTGCTACTGGCTTTTGCCAAAGGAAGGTGGTATGCATGGATTTTACAGAGGACTTCTACCAACAATAGTCGGAATGGCTCCGTATGCGGGTGAGCACAACTGGAACATTATCGTTTTTTGCTCTTCAGGTTTAATTTTGATTTGAAAACAGTTTTCTTTGATTCCTTCAATTTTTTTTTAAAAAAACACCTTTTTGCACATGGCACAATTAAAGGAAGGAACTGCTAGAAACGAAGTTTGGTCATAGTGCACGATGATTTTTATCTTTCTGTTGTCTTTTCCAGTATTTTAAAATTTGTTGGACATGCTGCTCTCAATTCAGGCAGTTCCATAAATTGGAAATCATCTACTGAAACATTTTCTACTGTTGACTGTAATCGCAGTCTGCGTTTTTAAAAGTCAAAGTAAAAAATGACATTTAAAATAACTACATGCTTATCTTTTATTTTTAGCAATACTCTTAACATATTACTTATCCTTACTGAAGACAGTAGTTTCTGCAGCATACTGTGATGATTTTGCAATGGTGATCTCTCTGATGTCATCATTGCAGTTGCCTCCATTGTATATTTATGTCCCATCATAATTAAGTAAATCACAGCATTATGTGATAAAGTTGTGACACATGTTATTTTCTTTTTGAGATCCATGATTCTAGATATTTGTAGGGCTAATCTCTGTCTGCCTCAATAATGCTATTCTGATATATGGTGTTACTCTTTGGTCAACATTATTTAATCTTGACTATGATTTCTAAATATTTCCTTGTCTTCTTCCTCCCTCCACTGATGGGGAAGATTCTGTCTAATCTAAAAGATAGACTGAAAACTGTTGGCTGAGAACTATATCATTTTTTCTTTTCTCTTAAAGGACTTTATATTCTTTTTTTAAAAATGCATGTGCACACAATCTTCAGAATTCCCTCAATACAATATAGTTTTCCTTGGCATATGACTTGGGTTGTTCCTAGTTAGATTTTTTGTCAGTTGCAGTAGAAGTCACAACCCAAATCTAAGAAACAAAATGCTAATTTTCAATTAGGTTCCACCTCTGTATATGTTTTAATTAGTTTCAGTGTTGAAATTCTTGTTTGGGTGTTCACTTTGAATCCCCTGTTATGATATGTTCTTTTTTCAACTTTGCTAGTAATCTACACTAATTGAATCCAAGAGGTTTAGCACAGCACTAAATTGTTAATGCTTTCAGTATTTCTGTAAGCATCTTAAGTCCTCTTGGTTTACTATTGCTTAGATTATTCTGTTTCTTTGGTTTATATCTTAAATGCTACAGTATTTCAAATTGGTTTTTAAAAATCATTTTTATTGCAGCCATATTTTAGTACTCTGTAGATCAAAAGTTCCTTTATTGGAAGAACTTAATGTGCAGGATAATGGTAAGGAGGACAATATTATATAAAGAAAGGAGCCTTTTTAAAAAGGATTCTTTTCAAAAGGGATTTTTTCTGATAAATTTCCGCATTCATTTTTCAGGATTGTTATGTCTTTCTAGCATTCTGTAACATTCAAGTAATTTTGTTGTCCATATACCAGAATATGTTGGGTATATATCAAGATTGTCAGTTGTCTGGTCAGCTAATCAATAAAAATGGAAGTTTGAAAAAATGGAGACAACGTCATGGTATATATTTGATGGTCAAACTAAACTTTAGGAGTTAAAATTAAACAATATGTGATGGAACAGAGGTTGGCACGTGCACTACTGTTAGTAGATTTAAATGAGCTCATCCTTTGGCTGAATTGTGCCTAACTTAGCATCTATGCAGTTTGTTGTTGAGGTAATGTTTCAATTAAAGATAAAAATTTTTCCCTTTCAGGTTTCTCATTTTTTACCTTTGGTACCTTAAAGAGTGTGGGACTTGCTCAAGCGCCTACCCTCCTCGGGAGGCCTTGCTTAGATAATCCTGATGTCTTAGTTTTGAAAACTCATGTAAATTTGCTGTGCGGTGGCATAGCTGGAGCCATAGCACAAACAATATCGTAAGTTTATTCTAGTATTTTACTGCACTTAATGAAGAAATGTTAGGATAGCTTGCATGAGGGGTTTTATTTCCTTCCACCTTTAGAAACCACGAAATATAACATCCTTTAGCTTTCCATCTGCAAAGAAAGCTCACACTCTCAGAAATCCAAGGCAAGACAAATTCTCAGTTTCCGTCTTCCGTATCCTCAGTAGGAAGAGGTGTTGCTCTTAGGTCGTTTCTCTAAAATCAGTTGAAGGGTTAAGTTTGCTTAGGGGCAACAAAGCCCCCAATCTGCCCTTTTCCTTGTCAGTTTATATGAGGTTTGTGCGTACATAAACAGTTTGAAAAACTGTAGCCTTAATGCAGCTACCACCCAGGGAAGGCTTGTATTTGCCTTATTAAATTGGCAGAGAACACTTCAATGCCAGCAGAACGCCAATGGTTACAGTAGAAAGCTATGGTAAAAAATACATATTTATCATAATTGTAACTTAACATGGTTTGGTTTTCATAAAAGTACTGGAGGAAGATATATAGTGCATATTGTGCCATCTCAAGTTATACCTTGGCTCTTCTCTGCTAAAGCTGGCATGGCTGATTACTTCTTCTCTTTTTGTAAGACATAACACACAGATAAATTGAATAATGAAATTTATGAGTGGCTCTGACCACCTATTGAGGCGCATGATTGAGCAGAAATAGATTAGAATTAAACATTTAAGAAAAAAAGATCACACACAGCTGAAAACAAGTTACTTCTCTATCATACAGCTTTAGCATGTAGCTTCCATTTTTTCTTGGTTTTCAAATTCAAAAAATTCAATTTGCACTTAGTAGCTGGGCTAAATGTTTATAATTCTTTCCAAAATCTTAAGTTTAGTGTTCTACTGATATCAGTGAAAAAACATGTCTCTCTAACTGCAATTGAAATCTAAGGAAAGCAAATGCTTTCTTGGTTCAGGATTGCAGCCTTTTGGGGTTTGCTTCAATTTTTGCTTTTTTTAAAAAAAAAATGAAGTTTCCTATGAAAACATGTGAATACTGCCTGAAAAAATTACTCCTGGCAATTCAAATATGGGGCCTGGTACCTGATTTTCCAGTGTTAATACTTCGTGTATTCTGAAAGTGCCACAAAATAAAACGTGCCAAAGCATATGATTTATTTTGAATACAGTGAACTTTTCTAAAACTTTACACCTTATTTCATGGATTCTCCCAATTCATTTTCAATTGCAGTTTGGTATTCTGTCCATTATGATAGGGACTTTAGCCCTGTTTTTGGTAGGAATGTGAGATATATGCTTAATACAAATGAAATAACTGGGACTGCTCTCATTCTTCTCATAAAGCATTCTTCCGTTGTTCTCCAGAGAGTTATAGTCTTAATATGCAGAAAGATACAGTCTCAAATATGTCAGTGCGGCCTGTAAAAAGGAAGAAGTAGTAAAAAACAAGCGTTGGATAATAGGCTTCGGCATAGAATTTTTGCTGCCAGAGAAGATAATTCAGCTCCTAATTTGACAGCTTTGTATTTTCCACATGTTCTCTGTGTAAAATGTCTTGTAATTGTTATTTTGTAGTGTGAATAGTTGCACTGTTATATTTGTAACTATAATGAAAAAGAAATGCTTTTTCGCCTCCCCAGATACCCTCTAGATGTCACTCGTAGGCGAATGCAGTTGGGAGCGGTGCTTCCCGATTCTGAAAAATGTCGGTAGGTTTCATCTCCTGGACTAAACGTATGCCTGAAGTAAAATCTACCCATCATATCATATCGGTTCTAAAACAATTAACAATGTCTTTTTGTTGTTTGGTTCAGGTGTATTATATAGCTTCATAGTAAGTTATAGTAAGCTTCCAATTAAGAGGAATGCATTTAAGTTTAAAAAAATCTGTGTCCAGTAGGTCAGGTTCCTTTTAGTTGTTATTTTTGAAGTACAGGGAGAGGATTTTCATCTGACAGAAGTTGCAATATTAAGCTGGCACTGGCATCAGACATCTTTGGAGGGAAGTTAGATTGGGAATGTTGAGATTGTGTGGTGTCTGCACCAGGGGTGAAATGACCAGGGGTTCGGACCAGTTCGGTAGAACCGGTAGCGGAGATTGGGGCAGGTTCGCAGAACCGTTAGCGATCGCTGGCTGGCCACACCCCGAAACCGACCCGCGGCCCTGCCACACATGCCTGCCTTCCGCGCTGCCTTCTTCTGCAGCCTTCCCCTCCCCTCTTTGGATCGCCCTGCAGGGGAGGTTCTGCCTTTGCAGAAACTGGGCAGGCGGTTTGTAGGGAGGATTAGTGGGGAGGGGAGGATGCACATCACTCCAGGCTGGAGAGTGGGGCAAGGGAATGCTCTTAAATTAGATTGGGCAGATAGACATGAGTGAGTGACATGCATGATGTCAACATGGCCACGTCCACCAAGCCATACACACAGAACCGGTGGCAACAATTTTTAGATTTCACCCCTGGTCTACACTCATAAAGTGGCTGTCACAGTGTCAACCACAATACTCCTTTCTATCAGAAGTTGAGTTGCAGCTCCTCCTCCCCAAAATCTCCATTGACCCTGTGCCTCTCTTCTGAGCCTAAAAGCATGGATGCAAATACACGTGATCTCAAAGCACAGACAGATAGATGCTGTGCTTTGCAGCAAGCCAGCTTTTTTTTTATTATTAAGGAATCCAGAAAAAAACAGATGAGGCTGTGAACATTGGTACTCACTTATCCCTGATAAAGGGATATTATTTCAGTATGTGGTGTCAGCAAACCACACCGCATATTAATACCAGGCAGCCCTAATTTCACACTTCATGTAGAGTTAAAATGTAGCTGTTCCATGGACAGCCTAATTTTAGGCTAATTGCCTCAAATTATTTTATTAGGAGAAGGATTTTTTAATGGTCAGTGATTACATAATTCAGTTGAACAAGTAATAAAACAGTAAAAACTATAACATAAATTTAACATGCTTGCAAAACTTCAAATAATTAATTTCAGTGGAACAAAAAGGGAATAGTTATGAAAAGGTGCAATTTATTCCAAGCTACAATTTGAGGGAAGATTGTTATATATTTTTTTACGGATGGTATATAATTATGTCATTTATTAACAAGATAGAAAAAATTGAAATTAACTGAAACTGAAACAATTTAAGTAAATGTAAGCAATAATGGTCAATGTTTCAGTAAAAGGCACAGTATTTAAGTAATGATTAGTGGCTAAGAATAATGGAAAGGAAGTGAAAAATGAACCACTGAAAATTACTCCTTAAAGATTTTTTAAAATATGTCATTTAATTTGTTTTGGTATTTTTGTAATCAGGTTGAAACATGTAAAGTGACCATATATTTATAATGAAAGTTTCATCTAAAAAACAAAAACAGAACAGGCAAGGAAACAAAACATTTGAAGGAATTAAATCCTTCTCGTCAGTCATCTATAAAATGTATCTTAAAATCAATAGAAACAACATAGTGTAAAAGAAAATGAGCCATTAGTTCATTAGCATCTATGCCATATGGAGAAAGCTAAACTATAAACAAATTCAAAGTGGCAACGGATAAGATTCTAAAATATGGCATTTAATCTATATTTTGGCACCTTATTAATTTAAAATGTCTTGCCTCAAGACTGTACGCCTCTTGGAAGTCTACCTACTATAATTTGCAATTAGAATTGCAACAGATTGCAGTCTCTCTCACCTTAAAAATGTTCCTACTCACATCAGGGAGCTTGTGCAGAAGAATTTCTGGTGAACTGGGCTTCGTATTCACTAGTGTGGAATTTGGATGTTCAGGTAAAAGAATCAGAAGTCTTGATATCAGGTTGTATTTTCTTTATATGTAAAGAAACATCTTGAAAAATAATTAAGTCTTATTGGCAATAATTTAGCATGATTATATAATAAATCACTTCTGCCCTCTGACTGAATATGAGAAGGGGGACCTTTATATTTCCCCACTAGGTACTGCAAAAGTTCCTGACTTTTAGAATGTTGTTTGAAGTAAAGTGTTGGAAAATATCTTGTTTTACAAAGACTTATTCTGTTCTCTTTTTTAGTACAATGATCCAAACGTTGAAGTATGTTTATGGAAACCATGGAATACGAAGGGGGCTGTATCGTGGATTATCACTGAATTACATCCGTTGTATTCCTTCTCAAGCTGTTGCCTTCACCACTTACGAATTTATGCGGCAGTTTTTACACCTCAATTAAAGACTTAATTTTTTTTTCAGTTTATAAGCAGTAAGTTTCAGAATATATTTGAGAAATCACTAATATTTAAAGTGCTTTCTTTAATATATGAAAACACAGTAAAAAATTGACGGAGCTCAGCAAAACTTGACAAAGTTTACTATGTATGTATTTTGCAAGAATGGATCTAAGGTTTACTTAATTGAAATCTACTTTTAAAATATTGTATGTTTGTGTCCAATTATAAGAATTCGATCACTTTTTTAAATTTAGGAAATTTTGTTTTAGATGTCCGTATGCCTTAGCTAAAATATAAGTTGTAGGCACACTTCAAATTACATTCCGTGTAATTGAATTGAAAATGCTTATTTGCTAATGTGGTTAGGGATGATGTATCACTCAATGCTGTAGAAACTCAATTCAGAGCCTGCTTTTGAGAGCCTGTTGGGTAAGATTACTTTCAGATTTTTGTAATAATTAGAAAATCGCTGATACTTTATCTATGATACACTGTTCCTTAATTAGAATCAAAAGTGGTGCTTAGGTTCTTATATAATTTAGCTTAGCCCTGTAAACTATTGGATTTTTTTCCTCTGAATCATGCTGTATTATAAATAGCTTTTGAACTTCTCTCAAAGTTGTAGTAGGTGGGTGATTGGGTGGGTTTATAACAAACCCCAAACTTTCAAACATATAGCATTCTGAAATTAAGTGCAGTTCTTTTGACACAGAATCTGATAATGCTCTCAGTCCATTTTTAGTTTGCCCCTACATTTGCAAAAAAAAAAAACCAGTACAAAAAGAATTAAATGATCCTTGGCTTTAGGATTTGAGGTTTTCAATAACACTAAAATGAATATTGTACACATCTTCTCAGCCTAAAGTATTTAACCTTCCATATTTTATATATGAAGTTATTAAGAAACTCATTTGAAAGGATTTTTTTTTTAACTTCACAAAACTACCGTTTGGATTTCATTATAGAGTTCAATTGAAAATTAAAAATAAAGTTAAGCAGAAGACACTGCTCCCTGTGCTGTGAGCATGTGGGATAATGCTGAAAGTTATTGCAGCATTATAGCATTAGATAAAACGCTTACCATATGTAAGTAAATTAGGGTATATGGCTTTTGGGGTCTTTAGTTTGGCCAGATAAAATAGTGTATGCGAATTGCACACGGATCAAGATGCACATCCTTCTACAAGAGAGAAGATAATTAAAAGAAAAATAATGCTAAAAGTACTGTCCTAAAACAGTTTTTAAGCAGGAATTACAATTCATCTGCTTTGCAGCCTGTTTTCAGTATCTGCACAGATGCAGCTTGTAAGTAGATAACTCATTCTGTTACCCTTGAGTGATTCATGTGTGGCGTTACAGCTTCTCTGATTGGAGGCTGCCTTGTTATTAAATCTTACTCCTTCCTTTTTAAATGAGCCTGCCACAAGAGTGAAACTTGAGCATTTCTGCCAGGTTCCTTTCAAATTATACCGTGATGATGAATTGCAAGTTGACAGCCTACATTTGGATGTAGTTATTTCATTTTCAGGGGAACTTGCTTACATGAGTAATCAATCCTACCCTTTTTGCCTGGATGATGTCACAGATACATTGTTTTCCTGAACTCCAGCCGCCTTCATCAGACCTCCCGTCTTATTTTCCTCTTGCCCATAGTGAATTGAAAATGTCTATGAAGAATTTATTTGATCTATGGATTTTGTATATTAAGTAAAAATCTGATGATCACCTTTAAAATTATAAAATTACATCCTTCTCAAAAATTTTAATGTAAAGCAATTTTATTTATTTATTGTAAATAGTATATATTGATTATGAACTGAAAATGGCTATGTTACCAAAAAGTAGCTGTGAACTGGGTATTGCTCATGGCCTGTACCTAGGTATATAATCTTAAATTCTGTGGTTTGACTTGGATGATAATTGAAGGCATATACCTTAAAATATGTAATTTGATATATTTCTGGGCAGAAACATGGACTGTTTTTTTTAAATAAAATGACTTGAATAAATAAATAAAAAATAAATAAATAAAAAAAAGCAGGAAGTCAGATATATTACTTTATTTCTGCAAACTGCCTGGGTTTGAGATTGTAGCAGTAGTTGCAATGGCGCTGAAAAAAAGTAACTTGTATCAATTTTTCACACTTGGGAATCAAAATTGGGAATCAAAATTTTCCAGAATCCAAATTGGCAACTGACTCATATTTATGACAGTTGCAGGGTCCCGGTGTCATGCAATCCCCTTTTGCGACTTTCTGACAAGCAAAGTCAATGGGGAAGCCGGATTCATTTAATAACCATGTGACTAACTTAACAACCACAATGATTCACTTAACGCATGCATTAAGAAAGGAAGGTCATAAAACTGGGCAAAACTCACTTAACAAATGTCTTATTTGGCAACATAAATTCTGGGCTCAGTTGTGGTCATACGTCAAGGACTACCTGTAGTAGGGAAGTTCCTTGACTAGAACTAGGGAGGCTCTCAAGTTTGTCCTCAATCATAGTTCAAATCCTCCTTCAGCCATGTAAAGGCAATGGTTGGCTTTGATTTCAGGCCAACATATTACAGTTAGTTCACTTTCGGTGAATGTCCTGATTAGAGTAGAGTAGAACAGAACAGAACAGAATAGAATAGAATTATTTATTGGCCGAGTGTGATTGGACACAGAAGGAATTTGTCTTTGGTGCATTTACTCTCAGTGTACATAAAGAAAAAATGAAATATATTAATCAAGAATCATAAGATACAACACTCATTGGACAACTATGTTAGATAAGCGGTGCGGGTTTGAAGAGGCAGGACGCTGCAGTCCATTCAGCAGTTTATTTCCAAACCGCTAAAAAACCCAAGAAGCTTTTAAAGAAATGTGACAGCAGTTTATTTTTCCTGCCGCTTGATTAACCAATCAGCGGCGGGTATGCAAATGGGTGCTCCGTACATCCGTACATAATAAACAATTTGTCTGAAATGATATAGGTTTTCTTGCCGAAGCAAGAAGTTGGAGTAGAAGACCTCTAAGGTCCCTTCCAAGTTCTAGTCTATTCTGTTTGCTCTCTTCTGTTCTCTTCTCTTCCTTTTCCCTTGGAAACAATGACTAGAAACACAGGCCAGAGATCGAGGTCAAAGTAAAGGAACAGGGAGATCCTTCCAAATTCACCTGATTATGGCAAGGAACAGTGGATGGCACTGTTCCTTCACAAACACCAGAGCTGCTGAGAGATTCTGGATCCATTGTTATGGAAGTCAAGTTGACATGACTTCTAAGCATTTTGAAAACGAACGAAGACTCTTGCAGGTTTTGTAATCAGACGATGTAGATCCAACGACTAAGGCTTCTGCTTTGTCATTTACGTCAGATAGCATTTTGGCCTTAATTGGGTGTTGCTGCACCTCTTCGGGGCATATGGCAATTTTTTGCTGCTGAAACTGAGTGACTGACATATGTGTTGCAGATGGTTGTTTGGCAGGTGACACTCAGAATGAAGAGCAGTAATGAGATTAAAGATGTTTCATTAAATGCAGTTCTGCAGATCTTTGTATCTATTTTCCCTTCGTGCTGTATGTTCACATCAACTGAAACCTAAATGGGCACTCCAGTTAGAGGTTCTGTCCCTTTTCTCCCTTTAATATATCTTAAATGTGGGAATTTAATGGGGTTCCCCCCCTCCTTTAATTAAAAGTTATTTTCTGGCATAACACATAGAACTGAAGTAATACAAATCATCAGCATTCAGTAGTTATTTATTGGTTATTCTTACATTTGAACCAACTTTAAAGATACCTGATTTGATGTGAAAAGAATATTCAGCAATTGTTCTTGGAGTTTTTTTAAAGAAAATCTGTTCTTGATTAAAAAAAACCATTTATTTGATTTATTAATGACTTAACATATTCACTGGACTATTCAGTTCAAAAAATGCAACTCAAGAAAACCATGTAAGAGCAGAAAGCAGAAAGCTAGTTCTTGAAAGAGCAAAGGAAATTATTTAAGCTGTTTTACCATGTGAATCATCTGTCTTTGTTCTTTACCAC
>JANHFP010003017.1:62221-76326 GCA_032468135.1 Calamaria suluensis | reverse complement strand
TGTTGTTTTTTGCAAAAAAGTGCTCATTTTTCACAAAAATAGGACGAGCGGGGCAGGGTTTCAGCCCAAAAATGGAAGTGCGTATTATACTCTGAAAAGTACAGTAATGATTGCAGACAAGCTCTGAAATATTTGGGGAACTGATTCCAAATGAGTAATTTTATTGACTGCAAAATCAGCTCCAATTTCAGGTGATAAATTTGGTCCAAACTCAAAACCATCCAGCCTTTGAAGAAAAATGAGCTTAGAATCGTCATCAACTTCCATTTGATTATCCATGTCTTATGTACATTGTCAAAGAACAAGCTGTTAATTTCTGTGGTGGAAATATGCCAAGATTTTAAATTGACTGCATATTTTGTAATATTTTGAAAGTTTTTTTGTTTTTTTTTTAAAGCACAGCTTCAGGGTTGACTACTACAGATTCTCAATCCAGTATCTGGAAATCCTTAAAGATTCTGAGAGTCCTTAAAGGTATCAAGCAATGCACTCTGGGTCTAGACTTACAGGGGGAAGCAGAGTTTCTTACTGGTGTTTAAGTTTAGCCTTCGGAAAAGATTTACACCACATTCTGAAATGTCCTTTGTTAGTTGTGCAGTTAGTTGTTTTAAGCTTTCTAGGCTTAATGCCAAGTCACCAAGGTTTCTGGAAAAGAGGACTAGCAACCTTTTCTTCCCTTAAAAGAATTCTTTAGAGGGTGTCATTCACTCACCATCACACATACTATTGTGCCATACATGATGCTCAAAATTAATATCACAATTTCTTGTAATTTACTCTAATTGTATCGTGGAACATATTATACTATGGTATCAGCTACTAAATTCTTAGAAATCTCAAAAGAAGGTAGTGTTCGGTCACAATTGCTGAAAGAAACACTGGGTAACTGTATAGTTATATCAATTCTGATATTGTTCCATGTCAGAAAGTTTTTGACTTTTAGCATTTTACTTTATTATGCATTTGATGTTTGGTATTTTACATGAAATTTTGGTCAATGACCATAAATAAAATTGTAATTAATTTAAAATACAAGTGCTTGCAAACATTGGAAAAAATATTCAACAATTTTCAGCTTGTCCTGGTGATGCTCAAATCATTCACTTTGTTATGTAATTGCTTGTGTAATAGCAGTTGATACACATATATTTCCATTACATAAAACAATTCTTCCCAGTAAATTTGGGAAACATTTATCACAGATCTATTGATCCCATGTGATCAGTGGTGTGTATAGCACTGTTTACAAAAATTAATCTCATTAAGGAACTGGTAGGTTTTGCTATGAATCATGATAATGCCACATGATAAGAGATCTTGATGTAGAAAATAAATCACTCACATTCTGAATGTGTGGGAACCTGATTCAATTGCACTGATGTTAGAATGGACTCTTATTTAGAATGAAACTGATGCTAGGATGACCCATCCCACTTATCATTATGAACCTGGCTGTATGATCCTGTTAATACACACTACCCTCTGCACACTCCTTGTAGTAGCAAATGCCTTGAACGGTGTCTACTTTGGGGCACAGTTGAAAAAAAGGTTGCAGAAAACAATGCAAGGCGATGCAGGGATGACAAGACAATGGGGATGATTAGGGACTGAGAGGAAGCCTTAGGAGATGACAAGAGAGCTTTTCAAGTGCCTCAAGGAGTATGACAAGTTTAGTAATTCAGAGGCAGATGCCACTTGAATGCTAGGATTTTTTCTAACACTTGAGGGTTCAACACTACAACCTATTACTAAGGGAGGCTCTTTAAGGCTCCTGTTTGCTCACTGTATTCAAGCAAAGCTGTTCTAACCCTCCTTTGATCCAACACTATAGAGCAGGGCTGTCAAAGTGATAGCTTGGATGTGTCACAAACTGGCCCCGCCCAGTTTAGCAAAGGGGGGGAGGAGAGTCCCATACATCATGTGAAGACGCAAGTTTGACAGCCCTGCTATAGAGAAAAAAAGACATAATTTAGTCTTTGAAAAACTAGTGATGTTAATACTGTAAGGATGATTTACAGTTAAGGACTATAGTGCTTCAATATATTGCCTCCCTGAAATTAATATTTTAATTTTGCTAAACCACCTCCTAGGACTCTTCTTGGAAGACACTGCATTGAGTAAAGCACACTGAAATCATGGATCTCACCTTTGTTTTTCCTATTTCGTTTATTCTGTAAAACTCTTTAGGATCCTAAAATTTGCAAACAGGAACATGTCTCTTCATAATCATATATGGCTATTATGACACACATGGCTGCTGCCTGTACAAACTTTACTGAGATTAACATTTCAACAAATTAATATTTTTAGCTTTGGAATCAGAGTACTGAATATAAATTTGTATATTTTCTATTTTTCTGTGACTCATGAAATCTCATACTTAAATCTACAGTATTCAGCATCAAAGTCTTGATGCAAATATGCTCAACCAAAAAAAGAGCCCTTATGGATCTAAAGTATTTCCATTTTTAGTATAAACCTAAAAAAGTGTTTTTCTATACAAAATTTTGTACAAAGTAGAAAAGATTAAGATTTGCACTGTTTGCCCTTCAATTAGATAAATTGACACAACACATTTCCTAGAATGAAATCTATTTTGCTATCTCCCACAAGACATTTATTACGTACAGAACATTACTAGCAAAAACAGGCAACAAACTTTCAATTTATCACATTTGACAAATTATTCAGAAGAATCTGGAGGACAAGCAATTAAAACAAAAAATCTGCTTGAATATTAGTACTTCTCTTCAAAACACACAAAATGCTTATGTGGCTAAACAGTATTTCATCCAAACAATCTTACATGTTATAAATGGAAAGCAAGAGGACAACTTATGTGTAATCCACCAGACTTTTAGGTGGAAATGTTGTTGTCAGATTGGCCACACAATCCTTACATTGGTATCTTCAGCAATAGAACTGGCATCCTCAAGTCAACTGTTGTATTTTTTAGTTACCTCTCTATCCATATTAGCATAGTCCATAGCTTTCTGCTTTTCTCCCATATCTTTCTCATATAGAATCTATTAATAACTTATCTCAAACTTTAATTGCCAAGAAAACAAAATGAAGATTCAGACCATGTTTATCAATATATTTTAAATATTATGAAACTTCTGAAACATGTTGTTCAGACAGCATGTGTACTTGTGCCTTATGTCATTCTAGAATTTTAACTCATGGCCTTCATGTATTTTCACACATTCTTCCATTCGTTTTCATTGAATTAGTTTTCATTGACAATTTATTAATACTTGCTTTCATTCCAAATCTCAACAAATGTAACATAAACCTGATGGTTATTTCATTTCATAGATGTAGAATCAATAATATAATCTTCCAGTACAGCTGCTTTTAATGACCCAAATTTCTTAAACAAAATCCTAGGATACGCAACTATCTTCAGGAGCTTGTATAAAAACTATCAACATCAGTGGTTTGAATATAAAAAATTTATTTAAAGTCAGAGTATGCAACAAATAAAACCTACAGAAAACAGATTTCCCCACCACAATCTGATGCTTATCAAATAATGGGAAAACACATTCCTTCAGTCATTATAAAGTTTTCAATACAAAAGAAATTTAAGTTTTGTAAGAAAGCCTAGTAGACCAAGTACTGTTTCCTTCCAACACGCTTTGGAGACACAATGACACTCTTCAATACATTCCACGCCAGCCACCTCCTCCCATGTTGCCTTGCCCGTAATATCCACCACTATTTCCGCTGCCACGACCTACAAAATAACCGCAACACTTTTATTCCTGTAGTTAATAAAGTTTAAAGTTTATATCCACCTATATGAGTTCAAGAAATCTTACCACCCTTATGCCACTCATGCCTTCTGAGCATGGAAGCTCTACTGCATTCTTAGTTCTTCATGCAGTGCAAAGTACTGGTGGAGATTAAAACCAGTATCTTAATATTAAACAATACAAAATCTTACCATAGCCACCCAATCCATCAGGAGTACCATATCCTCCAGTGTAACTGCTGCTCATTCCCATTCTTCCAACGGAACCATAACCACCTTGCTCTGGAAAAGAGCAGCTAACATTACTCTCTGGAAATCCTGTACAGACTGAAATCTAATTAAAAATCTGAAATTAAACCTACCCATGGCATCTCTACCATAGCCACCCATTCCAGAACCGCCGCCAGCAGTTGAATTGAGGAATAGCTCGATGTATCGATGCTCTTTAAAAGAATAAAAATCTTACTCCCATAAATGCAAATGTTACAATTACCGGTGCAAAATCAAGGGAAAATGGTACAAAACCTCAGACATATTTACTATAACTTACGCATATGGTTTTTATCTTTAGACATGGCAGCCACTGCATCTTCATGTGTCATAAATTCCACATCAGCCTCTCCAGTTGCTCTTCCATCTGCTCCAATGTCAATATGAACCCTTATAGGAGTCAGTGGTGAGAAAAACTAAAAAAAAGCAGTAAGTTAAAACTCCTCAAATTTAATCCATTATTTTAAGTCTGTCATGTCCAAGATGCACATAGCTGTGTGAAATAAATCCCACTTCTACCACGCATATGCGTTTTACACTACAAATCTTGATTCTGCAGATCCATTAGTAATTATTATGAAATCCCTTAGAGCTGGGTAGCCAATAAATTAAAACAAACTTAACTAGGAAACTACTGATTAGAGTACATGACAATTTAATAAATCATATAACTTCTTTTAATATGCAACAGCATATGCAATTATTCCCGTCGTTGCTTTTTGTGTGCAAAAAAATGTAACAAATGTGTTGCTGCTTTGGGTCGTACATCTATAATCCGGTATATCTATAAACCATACACTGCAAGGACCTTGAAATATCAAGCAGAAGCAACTGAGCTGATATAGATTAAGTATTTGGAGCACATTTTTTTATGGACAAGCCAGTGTTTTGGTTTCTGCTTTGCTTTCTCTTCTATTAACACTGTAGGCCCAGATTATACTTAAGCTCAATTATATTTCTCATAACTTCATTTGGTTAGTATGATGCCAATAATATTTACATTTTTGCATTAACCTGCAGTTATTTTCAAATCAAAATATTATCAGTACACTGGCTAAAATTAGCAGGTCTCCTCACAGTCTTCTCCCTGATGTACTGCTGCTATTATTTAACATCCTTCCCACTAAGCCACTAAATGCTGATTTATATAATGGCCACCCCTTTTATAAGCTTGCCTTCATTTAACGATTTCCAGCCCCATTAACAAGAAAAATACAAAATTAATTAGTACAGAAGAATCATATAGATTGCCTCATAGCTACATTTTGGTTGACTGACGACTGTTACCAACACCAAGTTTCAAACAAATAGATACAGATTGAATGGCTGGTTAAAAGAAATTGAGTAATAATGACAGTAATTATAGTAAGTTCTTTATTTACTATTAGAAATACTCTAATTTTGACTACAGTATTTGTAATGTATGTGTATAATTTTAATTGTAATAATAGCTGTTTAAAATTTTGATTATCAGATTTACAAACCTTTCTGAATACTTTTGACGGAGGAAGAAAGATGGGGATATAAAGATGGGGTTTCTTTTTCTTCTACATTTTCTTTTCCTTGCTTAATTATGTAAAACCTCCCTACCCTAAGGGGAATTCTAACACGAAACATTCTCTTTACTTTCAAATACCACTAGTTATTCAATTATTAAATAATACACACATTTAATAACTTTAATTTATTTGGGTTTTTTTTTTTAATTCTCCGAAGAAAGAAGAAGAAAAAGGTTGCTCTGGAACTTCTTGATGCTTTAAAGCATTTGCATCTGATTCCAGATGTGAAACTTGTCATCTCTTGGAAAGCCCCCAACACGCTCGTTTCGGCTAGAAATATTTTCAAATATATACTCACATTAGCGATATCATTTTCAGTGGCTCTAAAAGGCAAACCTCTCATGTGGACAAAATGACCACCATGGAAACCTGAGCTTGCATCTCCTGCTCCGCCATAGCCATGGCCCCCCATTCCTAAAAGCAAAACAAATCCATGAAGGCATGGCTGACTCTTGACTGAGGATATGTGCTGCCTCTTCTAAAAAAGTAAAGTACAACTGCAGTACTGCAAGCGAGCCAAACAATTCCTGTACTAACGACAGAACTAGAGATGGTGCATACCATTTCTTGCACTTTCAAACTGTTTATGAACAGGATACTGAAAATATCAAAGCAATATCCCTATCTTTAGCCAAGTCTACAATAGACAGCTGAACCTGGTAACATTTTTTCTTACCTCTCCCATCTCTCATTCTGTCATCATAGCCATCATTTCCATAGGCATAATTGTTATAGCCACCGTACTCATCAAAGCCACCATATCCTGTGAGATTTAAGAGGGGGACAGAATGTGAAGAGTCTTTAAACACCATGTATGTATGCTTAGAACCAAACTGATTTGATATGAAATATAAACATTTCTATGTGGTCAAAACAGGCTCAAAGACATGCAAATCAAGTTTTATTCATATTAAAAATCTCATTTCAAATGCCTCTCCATATCTTTTCGATCTCAAGTCATATGGCTGGTATAAACAAAGTGAAACATAGCCAGGTTTCAGACTTGGTAATTACTGTCATTTCTGTATTTCTTGACAAAATGTCAGGAACATGAAAATGACAACAGCCTGTGGTCATTAGGTACACATACCACCGTCATATCCACCATCTCCTCGATGGATTCTGTCATACATACTTCCACGCCCAGCTCCATAATAACCCCCTCTTCCTCCCATTGGTCTATCATATGGTCCAGGTCGCTGTCCCATCATTCTTCGGGGTGGATCATAGAATCCTCGGATTTCACTCCTACTACTTTTGAAGATCTCAATATATCTGAGTAAAAAAAGATTTACAATGTACAAATGTAAGAATACAGATATATAGCACTTGGAAAAAATACAACTGTACATTTAAAAAATTTAAAATCTAGATATAGCACTGAAGGCAAGTGAACACTTTTTTCCAAGTGTCACATTTAGGATTTAGGATATTAAATGCAAAAGCAAGCAGTTATGTGATTTACTTTACTGACTAAAAATTCTAACTGCAAATTAAATACAGAAAATCTCTGAACCACACCCCCCCTGCCCCAGTAAAAAGTTTTTTGAAAAAAATCTGGCTATTATAGAACACCCTCCACAAAAAACATATCAAACAAAACTAGCCCAATTTTAGCAAGCTACTTAGTATTATCAATCCCCCTCCCACCACATCTATTTTACTCCCAGTTACTTAGGGTGTTTTTCTTTTTAAACAAATAGCCAGTTTATTTAAGTACCCCAGCCCCCCAAAAGCAATTCTGACCCCCAACCCCCACAAAATATTTACCATCCCAAACTCTCCATCCCCACCTGTGCCCTATTCTTTCCTTGTGTTTCCCCAGAGCTTTTTCTGCTATCTCCTTTGAAGCAAACTGCACGAAGGCCTCCCCTGTGCTTCTCCCCTGGTAGTCCAGCGTCAATGTTATCCCATTTGGCACGATTTCCAACCCTTTAACCCAAGGACAAATAACCCCATCAAGGGGAAGAGTGTTAAAGTCTGAAACATTCCCATCTGTAGAAAATACTTAAAGCAAATCTACACAAATGCAAGAAAATAGCTTAGCTTCCCCCCAACCCAAATACACAGGCTAAAGAGTTTTCATTTAGACATTGTATTACTGTCTCTTTGTTCAGATTACACAGCAACAGCTACATCACAAAGAACCCACCTATACTGCATGATGTCATAACTACATACTCCAAATTCTGACTCCTAATAGGCTATCTAAATGTGTAAATTTTTATCCTGCCAATGCAAACTCTTTACTTTTTAGTAAAGTTTTTAACAAAGAATACCAACATTAATAATCTAAATTTTAAAGACTGATTTCCCCCTCCCACAAGAATACTAATAAAATTTTAAGCTGTTTCAAACATCAATCTTGCAGACATAGAAGCACTGAAAGTCACTTGACATTAACACTAGAGCTACCTTGAAAGAACTGAACGATCTCCTCCTTGCTGCAGCCAAATGGCAGACCACGCAATCGTACTGTTCCATCACTAGATGAATCATTTGGACCATTATGTTTCCCAGCCCAGTCCATTTTGCTGTTTAAAATCAAACACCATAAAAAACATAAACAGCAAATTTAGCATTTGAGAATGACGATTTACCCCCAACCCCCTTCCTAAGCAGGACTGTATACATTAGAAACATCTTGAACTTAAAAAAAAAGAATGCAACAACTGCTCAAGAGTGTAATGCTGCCATTGTCTTGAACTCATACAGAACTAGCCCGACCTGCTCATGCAACCTGCCACATAGCTATTCTCAAGACCTCAGACTGATAGGCATCTCTCCATGAAGACAAATTCTACTACTGAATACTTCGTTCCGCCCTCTCACATTCACCCAGCTGGTTCAATACACGTATTTCAAACACTGCAAAGGGCAATATTTCTAAATTCATGCTACTGCAGGCCAGTGCAGCCACAGCAAATTGTTTCCCCAAAATACATATGAAAAAAATGCATGCTTCTCAACCTGCATACAAATCTCATGGGCGTTCATTCCAATGCCAGCTACAAGGGCCAAGGCAGCAGTCCTACAGGGTTCAGGACTAGAATTCTCACAATTAAATAAATGGAAAGACAGTCAAACAACCCATTCTGGGGCAGAGGTGGACAGGTAAAAGATAACATTAAGCTAACAGGGGAAGGGAAATGAATTTGGGTGTGTGCACAAGAGGCTGCATTATCCCAGCGACATAAAACACCAGCAAAATAGAAAAGCAAGGTTCATGGGATTTAAAAAAAAAATCATTGAAATTGTAAGGTGCAAATGCAAAGTAATACTCGGTAGTCTGTATGGGAGTATGTCAATGAGTAGTGTGTACATACAATGTAAAAACTGCACAAGCTGAAAGAACCAGGAAGTACATTTAATGATACAATGGGTAGCAAATTCAAAGTACAATTCACATACCTGCATATATTTCCTCCACTATAATTAGACTAGCATCCTTCCACTTTAATCTTACCCCAAAGTAGAGTCCCTCCAAATATTTTGGACTATAGTTCCAGGAATAAAATATCTACAAATACTGTCTTTACAATTTTATTTATGAAGTGTTGGTTGGTGGGGTAGAACAATTTACTTTGAGTTGAAGCTCCACCTACAAGTACAGGAAAGAGTAGGTTTTTCTAACATTAAACAGAAATTATAATGGGAAAATATTCTGTTCAGAATAGTTTGTGCTTTAGATGTTGCTAGAGATATCAGAAAGAAAATTATATTCTCAGCACGCACAAAATGAGTAAAATGGATATGGTACACATACTAAAATCATTTCATAAGATTGCCACAGAAGTGAATTTTACAAGTAGTTCAAAATACTCTTGCCACCTGGCTAAATTAAAGCAGTTTGCAGAGCCTGCTAAAGTCTGATTCTTTGGGCCTCATTTATATTACTCATGTTAATCCTTCAGGTTCTTGGAGAAAAGGAAAAATTGACCAGTGTATTAAAGTAAAGCTCTATGTCCTAGGTTCTCTTAGCATCTACCAACTTCCACAGCACATCTAAATATTTTTGTATTTTTTAAAAATATCCATTCATTCAAACACACTGCAAACCAAATTGTAAATGCACTGTGATAGAATTGTTAAAGTTTAGTGGAATGTCAATCTTATTAAAACTCTTATTAAAATATGGAGAACTCTTAGGAAAAATCTTATATATTTTCTGACTGGAGTTGTCCGTTCCCATTTTATAAATGGAACACAGTGTTTAATTAGAAAGACAGCAATTAGCATCAAAAGATACCAACCTTACCCATATCAGTTTTACTGTTCTCTAGTGCAATGGTTTATGAACAAAATAGATGACAGTGCTACTTTCATTTCTACTACTTAGGAAGTTCACAATGGAAAAACTTCTTTTCACCAGAGACTTTACTACAAATGCTTCTTTCAAGACCCCCTACAATGGTCTCTCACCTTACCTTATCGCAAACAGCTCCTATTTTACATTTCTTCTAAAATGCCCAAAGCTGAGGTGGCAGCAAGCTAAAAAATCTAACTTTTTATCATCAAAGCACATGCCCTTGAAAAAAACACCAAATAAAAGTACAGCCACAGCTAGTAAAAAGTTACCACACCTTGGTTTATAAACCCATTACCTGGTTTTCACCAAAGCTCTGTGGAGGGCATGATTAACAAGTCTCTCCCAGTAGCCCCTACATCCTAAATCAACTGCACCAATTTTTGTCCTTAATATATTTAAGTTCAACTAAAATGTGTCATAAAGCGTTGAGTTTTCCGTTTGTTCAACCTGAATGGAAGCTTCACCATCAGAGCAAAATGCATTCTAAAACATATCTAAAGAACCTGATAAGCTGAGCCAATCAGAACTGCCACTGGAAATGCCAGAAGGAAATTGGGGATCTCCATCTCCGTCTGAAAGCACAGTCATTATGCAGCGTGTAGTAGTGCAGGGCTTGTGAAAATGCACGTTTATTATGATGCACGTAGTGTTCCAGAGGTTGCAGTCTCATTTTCTCTTCCTGAAAGTGAGCATCTTCTCAACAAAAAACAAAGGTCACATTTCAACACATATGCAGTGAGTCTTAGGCTGGGCTTTTTTCCAGGCAGTTTTTACACACTCAAAAATAAGTTCAAATCTCAGCTGAATCAACAGATTTCTCCCCAGGTTCTTTTCATAGAAGGCGTAGGTGTTTTCACCACAATGGGACTTCCACAGGTGTCCTCTTCCTTATACCCATCTCCCATTTCCATTACATTACAAAGCTTGGAAAGAATAATGAGAATAGTTTTATGCCAGCTAGAGAATAGGATCTTTGGTAGAGCTATGGCTTAACATTATTTCACAATCAACATGGTTCCAGTTGATAATGTAGAAAATAACAGAGCATTCCTTATTTTCCTAGTTTATCATTTGCAGAACCTTTAACTCTGCAAATGAAGGTTGAACACATTATTAGACACCTTCACTGCAACATAGCCTTAATAGAACTTTGGGTTAATGCAATGTATTCTGTATTCTTAGACCAGCTTTGTAGCTTTCCAATATAGTATCTTCATTAATAAAAACAGGTCCATTATTTATCAGAATAAGGAAACTAGATTCTTTTTACATGACCCATAGATGTAGACTTTTTTTAAAAAAAAGACTGTAATAAATAAAGGAAAAATATTTAAAATCACTTGAGAAAATTTAATTGTATGGTAAAAAAAAGTATATCATATACAGAATTTAACATGCATACTTCTTTGAAAGAATTGTAATTATACTACAACAAAAATAAAACATTTTCAGAACTCCCAAATTAAACTGCTCTATTCCACCAACCAATTAAGAACACTTTACTCCAGTCCTGGGAAAGGGACAATATTTTCCTTCGCTGTGTTTTTACTGGTTCTTTTCAATAAAACCATGAGTTATTGGTATACTGTACACTCTCATACTACAATTAAGACATTTCTCACAATTAATATAGAATTTCAGTATCAAAGTAAGTCACTCCTTTCCTGCTATATAGGTTTAATTTCTTTGGGGCTAATACCTTTATTGTATTTAATTAACAACGTACATTTAGAATGTTCAAAAACTCAATTGCTTCACAAAATTAATTAGAAACATAATGAACAAAATAGAAATAAAAATGACTAGCAAGAATATGCTACTTAACAAATCTGAATTATTATTTTTTACTACCTCCACAACACACACATAATTATAGGCACACTAAAATAAATACATTTACAATTTCCAATTCATTCATATTTTTCTTAATATAAAAAAATGAGAATTAGAACATCAGAATTATATTCTATTGATATGGGACAAACAGTTGTTTTCCTGTTGAAGATTGCAATCCCTCTGGAACAATCTGTTGGGAACAAGCCAATGGTGGGGCCAGAGTGAAAACAACCACCACCTCCAGACACCCACCTCAGAAGTACTTTTTCAAGGCAACTGGGCTGTTTTTTCCTTGGGGAGAAAGAACAAAACCATTTGGTTTCTCATCCAAGAAACTTCAATTGTGTTGACCAAAGACATCCATAGATGCTCAGGTCACAACATCAGTTGTAATGTTCCACAGACATCCAAACACCCATCGTCACGTGACCTCTCTCTTTTCTTTCCTAAGCCACAAAGTCATTGAAGATATATAAACTTGCTCAAGAATTGAAAGTTTTTTTGGCTACTAATGAATTTGTCTCAACTAAATAACACATACAGATTTTGTCAAAACCACATTTATACTAAATCTGTGCTCACTTACCTGGAAGTAAGCAACACCGAACTCAATGGAAATCATTTCTGTAAATGCACTTTACTGTATTTTTCCTGTAATTATTTACTTCTTCTAACCTTGAGCACTACAGATATTATTTAAACAGTATATACAATTAGTTTTACTTACCAATGCCACCATTTTGATCTCCTATATTACTGTATTTCCCCAAAATTAAGACCCTGTCTTATATATTTTTTAAACCCCTGAAATAAGCCTTACTGCCATGCACTCAAAAGCCTGATTGGGCTTATTATTAGGGGATGTTTTATTTTGGGAAAAACAGGGTATTTCTACTAATCTAATAAGATCTTGTATACATTTACCCAAAAAGAATTTATAGTTTCTTCAATTAAGCTATTTCCATGTTTAATATTGTTTTAAATATCCAACCTTTATCGGTAGTCCTCAACTTACAACAGGTCATTTAACAACTGATCAGAATTACAACAGCTTTCGAAAATGTGTTTTATGGCCCGTCAAGCTCTTTGAGCAGTCATAGAATCCCATCACAATAAAATGACCACATTCCAGGCACTTGGCAACCGGCTCACATTTAAGACCAGTTGCAAGATCCTGTGGTCATACGACTGAAACTTGTTCAGTTTCCAGCATTTTCTGTGGTTCCCTGTAAAAAAAATAATCCATTCAGGAGAATGGATTTGAGCTTATTACTGTGTAATTTGCTTGACAGTATAAAAAAGGGAAAAAACCTTGCTCTGGACACATAGGTGCCCTTACAACCAAAATGTTGGTGCCAATTGCATTTATAAGCGAAGGACTACCTGTTAAGTCTTATTGTATTAATTAAAAAAGAAAATTGCTTTTTTGTATTATCAAACATATATCTATCTATATCTAAAATACCACTTAACATCATCTTGATATACTGATCACTATTTTGAACTTATGATTAAAACACATACAATAAGAAATTATTTATGAAAATAAATTAAACTTTCCCATACATGTGCCTCAGATTTAAAGACACCTGGTGTGCCTTTTACTGAAATGACATTGTGCAATAAATGTAAATATTACTTTGAAAAATAGTTTACTATTTAACTGATTGCCTTAAAACTATCTTAGTAAAGGCACAGATCAATTATTATGCTGTTATTTTAAATAATAAATTACTTAAACTGGAAATTAGATTAGCTTCACTCCTCTTGATGTTCTGGTTTTCTCTTTTGGGCTTGTATAATGATAATTATAACTTTAGTTAATTTTTAATATTTTTAATGTTATATATTTGCTGCTCTTTAATTACCATACACTGCATGGCGGTATAAATTTAATAAATAATAAATCTGACATATGGTAAATTGCCTGGAGCCAGGCAGCAAAACTTTTGGTAAATGTCCCTACTGGTTAATACAAGGGTTTCTGTGTTCAGTACAGTACAGTATTTCTGCTTGAGCAGGGTTCCAACGTACATATGTACTACACAAAGATCTCTGCTAAAAACAACCAAACTTTTAAGTGAGAAAGGGTCCCTTCACTTACATCACCAACATGATACAAGGGAGAGAGACCCATTCAAGTTCCTTTTTCCCGACTTTGCTGGAAACCAACGCATTCGTGCCATTTCTGAAATCCATTCAAAATTCAAGCAAAGCAACTACCTATGCACCTCTTGTAATATTGGTAGTGGTTACATCGCTTACTAAATCAGGCCCTTATATTTTTTTGAACCCTGAAATAAGCGCTTGGCCTTATTGCCATGCGCTGAAAAGCCCAATCAGGGGTTGCCTTTTTCGGGGGGGGGGGGGGGGA
>JANHFP010003016.1:46351-58362 GCA_032468135.1 Calamaria suluensis | reverse complement strand
TCCGGCCCTCTAAATTCCTGGCAGGTAGATGGAGAAGAAATGGAGGTAGTGACAGATTTTATTTTCCTGGGCTCCAACATCACCGCAGATGGGGACTGCAGCCAAGAAATTAAAAGACACTTGCTCCTGGGGAGGAAAGCTATGGCAAATCTAGATTTGTTGTTGTTAGTTGCAAAGTCGTGCCCAACCCATTGCAACCCCATGGACAATATTCCTCCAGGCCTTCCAAGCTTCAGTGACTCCATCCAGCCACCTCGTTCTCTGTCGTCCCCTTCTTCTCTGGCCCTCAATCAATGTATGAAAGACAGTGAAGATTACTAATTTTCTGTGGTTAGTTCTTTATCTTTGAAGTTGTAGCTTGATATGCCAACGTCTGACCTCAGACAAGTGAAGAGTAGCAACTGGATGGCTGGATGGAGTCACTGAAATAGTAGGCATGAGCTTAAATGGACTCCAGAGGATGGTAAAGGACAGGAAGGCCTGGAGGAATGTTATTCATGATGTCACGATGGGTCGGACATGACTTCGCAACTAACAGCAACAAAATGAGGAAACATAATTAATATTTGCTACCAACAGTGAGCTTTATAGAGTATCAGTATCATTGAGTGATTGATTCACATTTTGAATTAATCCATGGTTGGTTTAACATTAATTTATTATGTCACAAACTATTTCTAAAGAAGAGTGTGTGGAGCTGTAAAACAAGTTAATTTGGTATATAGTTTCTTTGATCTTATCTTAACATCTCTATGAACCCAACTAAAGTACTAGTTACATAAATAAAAATGAATGAAGAAAATGAGAGATGGTTACTAATAGAGAATGTAAGACTTGTCTTTGTTCATTGCTATGGAATTAACACCAGCAGTCTTGGTTATTTACGAACAATTAAATGTTTAGTCATTGATTAAAATTATATCCTGTACATCACATTGAGGATACGTAGGCTGTGAAAAAATATCATGCATTACCTCAACTTTGCCTGCACTATTTTTATATTTGCAAATTACATATTGGTTTTAGAAAATATAATTATAAAAAGAAAATTAATTGGCAAATTTAAAAAAAATCTGAATCCTAAAAGAATCCATGCAAAATATTGCAATTATAATTTACATACACATTTTTGGCATGTTATTGCTACCCATAATGTGTTTGCAGGCCCAAGATCTGAAAATTGGTATCAGATTCTTGAAATAAGTGGTTATAGGAGTTCTTAAATGCTTTCCTGAGGTACTATACTTCATGGGGTTTCTAAACAGAGATGGATTCTGATTTGTTGAGGATGAAGCTATGACCATGCTCATATAGAGTATTAGAACCGGCAGAGCCTTTTTGCAGAATTATAGCAGACTACAAACTTATGTCTTTTTTTGTCTAATAACATCTAAATACTTTCAAAATGCAAGTTTTGTATTTCCTGCCAGAAATTAATTTTATCTTTGTTTCCATGCTATGAAGCAGAGCCAATCTGGTGGGAAAAATATTGCTCTAAACACAAGATTCAGATTTCAGTACTTTTTTATTATAAGGTTTATAATTCTGCCATTTCTTCAGGCACTTAAGGCAGTATAGCACACTCATTCTTATACTTCCCCATATGAAGTTTGTAAGATGAGTTGGACTAAGAGAAGTGATTGGCCTGAAGCCCCCGCCCACTGAGCTTCCATTTGAATATGGATTTCCCAGTCCTAATCAATGCCTTTAACCTTTAACTGGAAGTGATTGTTTATCATTGTTGTCTTGATGAAATTTGCATGCCATTTGCATGACATGTTAACCAAAAGTGTACAGAGAATTATTTATATCAGTCTCAATAAATGGATAATGAAAAACAATTGTGAATGGGTAATTCAGAATATTACCTACCTATTGAATAATTAGATAACAACCAGAACTATTATTTACATTGCACATGCAATGTAATTTAGATTGCACATTACAATCTAGAATGAACATAAGTCTTCTAGTAGAGATGACATTTTTGCTATTTTTTGAAAGATGGAAAGGAGGAGACACTTTTATATTAATTCCATCATTTCTTTGCAGATTATAAAACCTTTAATTATTGTTTACCAAATCAGTGATCAAAGTTTCAAACAAAATCTTGAAACTGAAAAAATATATCAATATTTACTTTCATTTCATTCAGCTCTTGCAACAAGGGTTATAGTATGCAAATAAAAATAATTCAGGCCTCATTAACTCACCATTTATTCTGTAATTTGTTTCATAGGAAATACAGTCAAATTTTGATTCCAGTAACACCAAGCAATTTTAAATTTGTGGAAACAAAGACATCTGAGTAAGAAATTACATCTATTTATTAATTTTAATTATTAATTTTCTAATATTTTACATACTGAATTAATATTGCTTCCAGGGAATGAGTTTTTTGGTTTTGTTGTATCTGACTGTGGTTTATTGTTTAATTGCAGAGTTGGACATATGCAAGTAATAACTTTTCAGGGCAGTGTATTGTGAATGTTTTTTTCTTCCCACATAATCTTTTAGCTAACTAATTTAAACATTTTGTTACTACCTTAGATAGTACTTGTGTGAGACTGACCTGTATGCACATCTGGCTGTTGAATGTGTGTTATTATTTATTATGATGATTTATATTACAATTTTCAAGATAACTAACATACTTTCTACTAGGGCATGACCGAATGTGTATTTTCCACCGGATACCGAATTCGGATATTTTAGGTCACTATTTGCGGGTTCTGTATCCAGATCCAAATATATTAGTAAAAAAACAGTTCGTTTAATGACTGTTCAAAGTTACAATGGCATTGAAAAAGTGAGTTATGACCATTTTTCACACTTAAAATCTTTTGATGAGACTAAAAGACTTTGGCCACCTAATGAAAAGGAAGGACTCACTGGAGAAGAACCTAATGCTGGGAAAGATTGAGGGCCAAAGAAGAAGGGGCGACAGAGAAGGAGGTGGCTGGATGGGGTCACTGAAGCAGTAGGCGTGAGCTTGGATGGAGGACAAGAAGGCCTTGGAGGAATGTTGTACATGCATGGGGTTGCGATGGGTCAGACACGACTTCGCAACTAATAACAACCATAATGAAATTTCAATATATTGCAACTGGTCTGACTCCATTTACCATCAAACTGCAGCCAAAACAACTTTCTTGGGTACTCCTCATTTTTAATAGATGTCACAGCATGAAAAGAGTAGAATGCAAGCTTCCAGTTTTTTTAAAAAGGCATTTAACTTTTTGAAGAGAGTTTGAAGGATTATTAGCAGTTCATTTTGTTTCTTTGTCTCTCCTTTTTTTTCTTTCTTTCTCTTTCTCTTTGTCTCATTTTCTTTTCTCTCTCTCCCTTCCTCTTGCCTTCTTTCCCTCTCTCTCCCCCTTCCTTTTTCTTTGTCTCTCCTTTTCTTTCTTTTCTCTCTCCCTCTTGCCTTCTTTCCCTTTCTTTCTCTCCCTTCCTCTTTTTTCTTTCTTTCTTTTTCTCTTTCTTTCTTTTTTTCCTTTGTCTCATTTTCTTTCTTTTCTCTCTCCCTTCCTCTTGCCTTATTTCCCTTTCTTTCTTTCTCTCTCTTTCTTTCTCTTTTTTTCTTTTCTTTCTTTGTCTCTTCCTTCCTTGCTTCCTTTCTCTTTTTTTCTCTCTGCCCCTCTGCTGCCGCCCTGCAGCAGCCCTGCCGCCCTGCTGCCGCCCTGCAGCAGCCAAAACAAGAGGGTTCAGGGCTTTCAGGCGGGGGCTAAAGCCACGGGCAGCCCGGATGGCTCACCAGCAGTCCCAGAGCATCAGGGCTTTCTCTCGATGCTTTGGGGCGGGGACTAAAGCCGCGGGCGGCCCGGATGGCTCACCAGCAGTCCCAGAGCATCGGGGCTTACTCTCGATGCTTTGGGGCGGGGGCTGAAGCCGTGGGCAGCCCGGATGGCTTCACCAGCAATCCCAGAGCATCGGGGCTTTCTCCCGATACTTTGGGGTGGGGACTGAAGCCGCGGGCAGCCCGGACGGCTTCACCAGCAGTCCCAGAACATCGGGGCTTTCTAACGATGCTTTGGGGCGGGGGCTGAAGTCGCGAGCCCTGACGCTTTGGGACTGCTTCTGACACCATCTGTGGGACGTCTGGTCATGCTGTCAATATCCGAAATCGGCACCAAAAAAAATGCCGGTAATAATGCCGGTTTCAGATATTGCTGAATAGGCAGTTATCCGGCCGAAGGGAATGGCCAAAGCGGTTTTCGGTCATGCCCTACTTTCTACAAAACATAATACAGATCCTAGAAATGTTGGCAGAATTATGAAATATTCAATTTGTTAATAAATGTATGGGGAGAAAAGATCAGTGCAGGGCTATTCTGGTGTATGTATTAAGACAACCTGCTTTTACTCTGCATAGAAGCACTGCAGTTCTTCTTTATATCTGATGACCCAAAGAAATAGATGCACACACATAACCTATTAAAGATAAAGTACATTTATTTGTGTTGCTATTCAAAATAGAGAAAGCACACAAAGCATGAAGAGCATCTGCAATTCTTAACATTCCTTAATATTTTCACTCTGGATGCTGGAATATGGGAAACTGACAATGGGGGAGCTGGCAATATTCTAGTTGCCACCCAATTGTTTTTCTTATAGGAATAATAAGAATAATATCCCAATTTATGATATTAAATGACAGTTTGTTAAATTACATTAAATTATAATTAAGGAGGCCCACTTTTGAATTCATCCTCTCTTTTACTTCCCCACACCAAATTTGATCCTACTTTGTTGTGGGATCTAATTTTGGATGGAGACTAAAATTTCTTTCCAACACTTAGTAGGGTTGGAAATAAAAGGGGAAGATAAATAAAGTCTAGACATCTGGACAAGAATGGGCAGAATACGTCTAGGAATTAGTTGCTTTTTTGTTAAACAAAGGAGCTATTCTGGCAGGCCCTAATGATGAGAAAGAAACGCTAAATTTTAGTGAGGATGGAAAATTCCTGAATAACAGTATAACTGAATAACATTAGCACTAAATATGTTGAATAGGTATAGTAATTGAAAATGTCTTTACCCATTTTTGTTTTTTATTCTCTGGCATTGTTTATACTTGTAGTAATGTTTGTGTAGTAATAATTAATTTGGAGTTTAGGTATCATTTCATTATAATTCATTCTCTAAAATCAAGTTTCCTAAAGAGCAACTCCTAAGGGGTAACTTGAATAAATGGAGTTACAACCTGAGAATTTTTTGTTCCAAGAATAAAAATGTAGCTGTATTCCTGATGACATTTCAAATCTTAAGGCTAAGATACAGAGGACAACCGAATATATATAATTTCTGATTTTTCCGTTTAACTTTTACAGAAGTGATACAGTTCCTGTCTATGCTTTCATCACTCAGCAGGCACCATTATCTGAATCATCTCATAGATCATCACCCCTCCCAGATATTCAGCTTGTACCACCAGAATAGATTAGCATGGATGCTAATCACAAACTCACTGAAATTATAATCCTTCTCTCAACATTTAATAATCTCAGATATGTAAGATTACTCATGCTGCAGCAATGGAAGCACTGTTTTTGTGTGTTACGATTTGGCTTTACATCAGGTCAACTTGAAAGGTAACATAATTGCTTCTTTAAAGAAATAATTGATGGCTTTCTTCAAAAAGTAGCCACCTACATGTGAATTTATTAGTTTAAGAAGTTATTTGAAGGGTTGTGCATTCTTGAATAAAATTGATTAAAATGTGTTAAGTATTTTAAAAGCATTTTTTAAAAAAATGTAATGAGGATTCTGGTAAGGAAATATATCTGAAAGAATTATCCAGTGCATCAGGGGTTGTCTAATATGAGATACAGATGAACAATTTTTTTTTCAGGTTTATATATAGAATCTTTCATCTATGAACATCTGGAGATTAAATACCAGTGGCAGAATCTGGTAATTTTGATTTTTCTTAAAGGAAGCTTGTATTTTTATCTAAGCCTTTTAGTTTGCTTTCAATATTTTCAACCAGCATGGCCAATGATTAGCACTGATTAATCCAAAACATTTACAAACCCACTGATTGTTGTCCTTGAATGGAGGCATGATTTAGCATTATGTTCAAATAATAACCAGTGTTAATAGTTTGATTTAGTATTAGGAGTATTTCTATAATTAGATTGTTACTCTGAAGAAGACCAAAAGACTTCTGAATTTAGTAGCATTTATTCATGATTAACATCAATATGCAAGTTTCAAGCATATGGATGGATAACCGGTTCTGGTAATAGTGACCAGTTTTTAAGCACCTGTTAGGTACAAAATCTAATTTGATTAGACAATAGAAAGCAACAGCATATTTTCCAAATTTACAGAAATATCTTCTGATTTTTTTAAAAAAAACTCCATGTGAAGACCATATGTAGCCCCAAAATAGCATCACTGTATCATCCTTTATCTCTAAATTTGACGTAAGTGTATCACTCATAGCTAATCAGTACATACTATATTGCTGAACAACCCAGAGATCTCAAGATCAATAATATGTATACTCAAGTATACAAAATCACAAATGTCTTTGTAACTAGTGCTAGAATCTACCCTTCTCCACATATATTTGACTGAAAAATATCACAATCAGATTAAAGCAATATTGATAGAATAAATTGCCTCTATAAAAATAGGTTGGTTTCTTGTGCCATTTGTTCAGCACTACTAAAAACAAAGCTCAAACACATCTAGTTCCAAATATATTCAGTGCATAAATAGTATGTAGGCACATTCATGTATAAAATTAAAATTCATTGATTTTGTATGGCTAAAGGGAACTAAAATTCTAGTGAAGATAAGGCTTCACTGTTTCTCCACAAGGCCATGCTCTCAAAACAGCTCCATGAAATGTGTCGCCAGAAATTTACTTTCCCCATTGTAGTATGAGATACAATCATCCCAACATATGCAGGATTTCTTGCAAAAAATAAGTCTTAAAAGCAATAGGACATACCACCCATAAACAGAGTGATAGCAACTATTGTAATAACTGGTTCCCAGAAAAACTAATTCTGTAGGAAGAGCTTGCATTTTCAACACTATCTCATGAATAGGAAAAAACCACATGAAGCAGATACTGCTTTGGCCTGATTACTCACCACAGAGTATGATAAAAAGATACCCCATATATAGATAGAAATTAAATCTTGTGTTAAAAGGCTCTATTCAACTGATTGGAAAGGATGATCCTGAAATGAAGACCTATTTATATGTTCAGGGCATGAATGGCAACTCAAGAATAGCCTGCATCATCCCAGATGAAAAATACTTTTAACAACTCCAGCAAGTATGTCAGCTGGCTTTAGTTCCCCATGGTTGGCATAACAACTGCAGGCTTGGTAACAGTGGCATCCTCCTCTTTCCATTGGGAAATAACTGTCTTCAGCTGTGTATAGAACTGCACCCCCTAAAAGAAACAGAATACTAAGGTATAGAATTTATGCTGGTTTATGATGCAAAAGCACTGCAACTTAAGAAAAAAACTTGAGACAAGATCCTCGAACTTTAGTACAAAATACAATAGCCTACTAAGCACATTCCTCCCACATTCCATTTCACAGACAAAATAACTATTTTTTTTAAAAAAAAGCAGTTACCTGTTTGCCATAGAAATTGGTGTCCCCCCTAAAAGATCCACGAGAGCCAGTGAAGGAGAACATTGGCAAAGGCACCGGAATAGGAACATTCACACCAATCTAAATCAAAACCATATTAACAATACTGTAATAGAGCACAGGTAGCAATCAGCACAGAATGCTAAAAAGAAAGTCCTTGATCAGGATGACCTACATTCAAATTCATACTCTATTGTAGTAGAACTCTCCTAGAACAATTTTTGAGCAATTTGATGTTTTGCAACCTCATAATCAAATAATGCATGACTTCTTTTGTATATATGTAATTATTGGAATAACAGCAAAAGAAAGTGAGAATTTTAGCCTTTCATTACAATCCTAATGAAGAATATTCTAAATCTTTAGACTGAAAAAATTAAGTAAATCAAATTAAAATAATTTAAAATTGCAAGGATCTTCCCTGCCTGTCAAGCTTGTACTGTTACGGCAAAAAGCGGTCAGACAAGAGAATAACGCTTTTCAGTCTTTTTACACTCCCTGATCTTGATGGAAGATAAGTCAATTTGATGGCATCATTGGAAATATTCTTTCTTCCTATTTTGTGATATATGCTGACATAATTCTGACAATCCAAGGAACATGTGTCAATGGGCTTTTATATATTTTTAAATTTTCTATAGGGTGGATGTCTGTCTTTCAAAACAAATTAAGCAATTTTCTGGTGCACTAGGCACCCACCAACAATTTGGTCTAAATCCCTTTCCATGTCGTTTTAATTCTCACAAGTACTGTCAACTCAACTGCTTTTCACTTCAAAATATGTTCTTGTTTAATGCAAAACCATATTTCACATTTCATTTAATTGCCAACTCAGTTCATCATCAATAAATGGCAAATAGCTACATTTAAATAGTGGTGTAGTCTGCAGTGCAGTATTATTGACGGGATTTATTTCTTAAGTAATGCAGCAAGCCTAAGAAGTAAATAAATGAATCACTATAATGAAATATTCACTAGTATTAAAACTGAGGCCTATATATGTCACAACTTTCCATCTAAACTACTTTATAAATCATCTGAAAAATTTGAATGTTAGGAAATTGCTTTAATCCATCTAGTTTCTACACAAAACAAGTTCTATATAAAAGATCTTCTTTTATTTACCTGTCCAACATCCACTAAATGGGAGTATTTCCGGGCAGTCGCACCATTAGTGGTGAAGATTGCTGTTCCATTCCCATAAGGATTGTTATTCACTATTTCAATTGCTTCATCCAGACTGTTTGCTTCCAAAACCACTAGTACTGGTCCAAATATTTCTTCCTTATAGCAGGTCATATTAGGCTATCAAAACAGAAAAACTTGAAATGGCATACACTTCAGAGAGATAATGCAAAACATTATTATATTATAGAAAAAATAATTTCCATTCACAAAGCATGGTTCACATGTCTTTCACATAACCATTGACTACCATTCTAGGCTCTGATTACCAATACTATACACAACATGGATCATCTACGAAATAAGAGGAAGGTATTTAAGGCATTTTTTTAAAAAAATAAGCAAATTCCTAAGTGGGGTAAATAATTTCAATTAAAAATTCAGTATGTGGACTTCTGGCTGATGTCGCAACAAGATCGGACATGAATAGGTCTCTGTGCTCCTGTGCCGAGTTCTATCCATTGGTGAAGCAAAAGGGGAGAGAATGGGAGAAATATTTAAAATGAATAGTCAGGTTATAGATGCAGACTGGGATAAAGATCCAAGAGAGGAATATGGTGAGCAAGTTAAAAAATGAACAATTAAAACTGTAAAGCGGGGAAGGCATGACAGATAGAAAGGATTTTTTTTTTAA
Source organism: Calamaria suluensis (assembly GCA_032468135.1). NCBI lineage: Eukaryota > Metazoa > Chordata > Lepidosauria > Squamata > Calamariidae > Calamaria > Calamaria suluensis. The sequence goes on along the minus strand of JANHFP010003016.1, from coordinate 48,918 downwards.
ATATAATGGCACAATTAAAAGTTAGAATGGGGATAGAAATAAGAGAAAGTGGATATTAGTATCCATGTTTTTATACAATAATACAAAAATAATAAGGGAATTTAGAAACTGAACGATGGTATTGTGTATCTTTAAACAATATTATGATTGGCATTGGAATAACGTATTGAAACATTTAATAATGAAAGTCTATAATACAAAGGTGTATATTGACACTAGAACTATATAAGCTTGAATTAACAGATATGATTAATATCATTTTTATTTGTACTAAAATGTAGGACACCCAGATGCCACTCTGTTCACACATTGATATGGATAGAATGTAAATAAAATAAAAAACTTGAAACAAAAACAAATTCAGTACAGTCAGCAATAATGGAATATAAAATTAATGATTGGAAAAGAAAAATGTAGAATAAAATGGTATGCTTGGGGAGGATTAATGCCTGGAAGCTCAAATAAAAATAGTCCTATTAAGAAATTGGAAGAAAGAAAAAAAGTGCAAAAATTTTGTTACAGGTCCTACATAAATACCGTAAGTGACAACATGCAAATATTTTGACCTAGCATGGTATGCTGGCCAGTGCAGCAATTTAGCTATAGATAAATTTAGCTGTATATCCCAATTCAGATATAAAATGTATTAGCTGACCTTAATTCCCTGATTGCTACAGAAGACCTGAAATCTAATTTTACCCAACCTTACTTAGAAGCCAGACTCTCTAAATGTAACAAAGCTTATGTTTATGCAACTCTTACAGAAACAGTGTTCCCTGAAGTAGTGGACAGGTAAAAAAAGAAAGAAATCAGCTCTTTTTCTTGTTTGCTGCATCATTTTAACATCATTTTTAGATCTAGTTTGTTTAGAAATAAATATGTAATACTCATGGCCTGCATCTTTAAATAATCCTTAACTTTCTGCAGAAAAGAAGTGTATCTTCTAACAGATAGCTCCTATCAACTCTGACCTTCATCATAAATCTTGTCAGTACAAAATCCAACTAGGTGGGCATTTATACGTGCACCTAGAATTACACACATCACACCTCTGCTCCACAATCAACACTGGCTACCTATTTTATTTATTAGATTTTTATCCCATCTTTATTACTTTTAAGTAACTCAAAACATTGAGTATGTAATATTCTGTAATACTCTTTCCTACTCTTTTTCACCCACAATAACCTCATGAGGTGGGTTGGTTTGAGAGAGTGACTGGACCAAAGTCACCCAGCAGTTTTCATGCCTAAGGTAGGACTAGAACTCATGCTCTTCTACTTTCTAGGCAAGCACTTTCAACACTAAACCAAACTTTGCTTATGGGTCCAGTTCAGGTGCTGGTTATAATGTCTAAAGCGCTATATAGCATGGAGTCAGATGATTACTCCTCCCATCAAATCCAATAAAAGTAGTTTGTTACAAGTTCCATCCAATAGAAAATGTCACCTGGTGGGGCCTGGAGGTCTATATCTGCTGCTGCACTTGGAATATCCTTCCCCAGGGAATGCAATATCCTTCCCCAGAGAATGCAATATCCTTCCCCAGGGGTTTGGCTGGCCCCAACCTTGCTGGTCTTATGGAAGGACTTAAGAACTAGCTTTGCCATCTGGCCTGATCAGAAAGTGGTCTGGAGCTCACAAAATGGATGTACTGTTCTTGAATGTATGTGCTTTCCCAGTGACTGTATTGTACCACTCTTAATTATTTGTTTTTAATGACTGTATTGTTTGATTTTTTAATATATATATATATATTTTTGGGGGGTGCACATTGTTTTATGTTTTGACTGTAGGGCACCCAGATATGGGCAGATAGAGTAATTGAATAAATCTACATCACCATCCGTGCCAGGAACACAATCTACAAGAAAACAAAGATTTGAATCCTCAGTTTTATTGTTCTTATTTTTTATTTTACTTGTTTTTATTTTATTATACTGCAGGCATAAGTTCATTTTTTGCTTTGTTTTGGGACTGTCTCCGATTTAACAATAATTTTTACTGCAGTTGTTAACAAATTACGAATTAAGTGAATCCAGCTTCCCCAATTAACTTTGCTTGTTGAAAACCTCGTAGGAAGGTCACAAATCACATGATCACAGATACTATAAGCACCATAAACATGAGCTTGTTGCTAAGCACTGAAATTTCTATATCATGGGAGGGGAGGGTGCAACAGTCTTAATTTTGAAGCTGGATCACAAGTTACTTTTTCCAAGGCCCTTCAACCTGTTGTTAAATGAATGTATTTTCAATTTTACAGAAAGTTAGTAGAATGCGGTTACCTAATGTGCCACTGGTACAGTGCCACATTATTTGCATCACCAATATAATCATTAGTAATAACAATATCACAGAAAATATGTTGCTACACTTTTCCAGACATTAACTATTATTTGGTAGGGTCCTGATACAGATAGTGCTCAAAACATATAACCACAAGTGAACCCAAAATTTCCATTGCTAAGGGGGACAGTTATTAAGTACTGTATTTTTCGGACTATAAGACGCACCGGACCATAAGACGCACACAGTTTTTAGAGGAGGAAAACAAGAAAAAAAATA